>JANZXR010234440.1:0-30960 GCA_027575705.1 Erythroxylum echinodendron | reverse complement strand
TTGGTTTCCGGACAGGAGGTCCGATGATTGTGATGCTTGGTTGAGATATTGAAGTGTTGCTTGTATGTGAATGAGATTAACTAAGTATATATAATTTGATGATAAATGCGTTTTGAATGAGCATATGCATGTAAACGAAAAAGTTTTAAATGGGATCATGCAAGTGTGATTGTTGCATTTCACGTCATAAATGCATGAAACATAATGACAGTTGTGACCAGAGTAGCCACCGATCAGAGCTTAAAGCTCAACGAGGGAAAAAGAGCCTCGAGCTTAAAATTGATTCAGAGCCTTAGGCTTAACGTTTAATGAGACCTATATGGGACATTTATCAATGAGCCCGGTAGCCAAAAAATCGATATGGGATAGTTTAGGCACTCGGTCACAACAACGAAACAAATGGGAAAAGAATCTCATAAGCATTCCATGTGCATTTGTTTAAGTATGTTTAACTGATTGAAATGCAATTTGCCTATGCTTAAGTGAAATTGTGATACTGATGCAAAGTACAATTTTGTGAAATATACGTTATGTGAAATGTTGTGTTGCATGAATTGAGTGGACCATCGATGATGGTTACCTCATTGAGTTCGTAAAACTCACCAAAATTGCAACGTTGTCTTTTCAGGACTGAGAGACGACTCTAGCTACCGAGAGGCTCTACCAGCCATGTAGATTGTGTTCTGCCAAGAGAAGTCATGGCTCAAAGGTCGGTCAGCTGGGTTTTTTTTGAACAAATTAGATAGATTTTGTATATTTTACTCTTTCATGTAATCCTTTTGTACTAGGTTTTGATGATGTACATGTAGTAAGTGTTGAGAGATAAAATGTAGACTTTTGGTTTTGTGAAATTAAATGAGGAAAAAGTTGGTTTTAAAATATTGTGATTTTCTTATAATGCTTTATAAGTGAGTAATGATATGTTGCCTTGTGAAGTGAATGTAGCGATCGAACGTAGCTCACCCTTATCGTAGTATATATACCAGAATGACCTCTGGACGTCCCGGTGTGTACCCTGTGGTAAAAGAGCACTACACTGGGGCTCCCCAAGGTGACACACTTGGTCTAATAAAACCTTTATCTAACAATTCCTACAGCTGAGCCTTAAGTTCCTTAAATTCCACAGGTGTCATCCTATACGAAGGAATTGATATAGAAGTAGTACCTAGAACAAGGTCAATAATAAACTCTATCTCTCTATTTAGGGGTAAACCTAGTAATTCAGTAGGAAACACATCTAGAAAATTTCTAATAATAGGAATATCCTGAATGGTCTGTTCATTCTAGGTATCAGTCACATAGGCTAAGTAAGCCTCACATCCACCTCGAATCAATCGTAAAACATTCATTGAGGAAGTCAATATGGCTGGAACTGCTTGACAACTCCTCAAAATACTACTCTCAGTTAAGTGGGAAATTCAATAGTTACCTCCTTAGTGTAACATCTTATCATAGCCTTATGTGTAGTAAGCCAGTCAATACCTAAAATAAGGTCTATCTCTGTCAACAGCAATACTATCAGATCAGCTTTCAACTCCGCCTAATCAATCCGAATGATATACCCTTTACACACCTCTCCAACCACTGCAGTACTACCTATCGGTATACTCACCTCTTCGTCACATTTCAACATCTCTCTCTCACAATGCAGTCTAGATGTTGGATATGGTGTAATGAATGAATGTGTAGATCCTAGATCTATAAGTACAAATGCTTCAAAATTAAAGACATTGAACACACCTGCTACCACATCTGGGGAGTTCTGTGTCCTATCTGGTGATGGCATAGATCCTCAACTAAGACTGTGGTTGATTACTTTGCAGCTTAGTCCTGACATTAGGATCTACTGAACGTGTTTTTGCTCTGCCTCTTCCTCTCTATTCTACTCTACTGGCTTTGTTCTGTTACTCAGTTGTCTTAGTCACTGAGCCTCCTCTCATTCTAGATTGAGATCCCAAAGTCAAGGGATAGTCTCGAATCTAATGCTTAAAGGAGCCATAATGAAGGCAAAACCCCAATAACTTCCAACATTCCCCTACTTCACTAGCTCTACTTTGTTGGACAGTTGTCTCAGTCATTGATCCTCCTCTCATTCCAGACTGAGGTCCTAAAGCAGTGGAACGGTCTCGAATCTGATGCTCAAAGTAGCCATAATGAAGGCAAACTCCCGATATCTTCCAATATTTCCCACTATGTTTCTTCCTACAGCGTTCATAGTTAGGCATTTATTACATCTTCCTAGATACTAAACCTCTACCACTACCAAATTGTACAAAACTACACTTGAGACTAAATCCTAACTGTCTTGATCTAGTTTGAGATCGAAATGATCTATTATGGTCTTTACTATACCTTCTGCCAGAATCAGCTTTGGATTTACTAAGTCTGTTTATTTTAGACTCTTGTTTGTATTCTCCTTGTCCATCTTTCAACAATTGTTCTATTCGGATCGAGGTAGCTCTTAACTCAGTAAAACTGATAAAATTTGTAATAGCTAACCTCATCCTTATCTCCATATTCAACCCATCTCCAAGCCATATACATTTGTCCTCCTCAGTCAGTATAAATGCAGTAGCATACCCCATCAACTCATTAGACAGTATCTCGTGTTTGGCTATTGTGAGATTGCCCTGCTTCAGACCAAAACTTCCTTCATCTTCCTATCCAAATAGATCTTAGGCATATAATTCTCTTTAAACACCTTCAGAAAATCTTCCCATGTCAAATTATAAGGTCGGGCGAAACTGTTGGGAATAGTCTTCCACCACTGATATATTGGACCTTACTGTAGTGAGACTGCATAGTCAAACGTCTCGTTAGATTTGCAGTCCATCTGATTGAATACTTTTTTATCCTCTCTAACCATCATTTTGCCTCAATAGGGTTTATACTTTTATAGAATTCCACAGTCCCTTGCTTCTTAAGCTTATCATACCTCCTCTCTCTCCTCTCAGGAATTCTTAGAGGAATTTGTTCAAATTTAGGTACTGGAGACTCTCTATTGGCTCCTATAGACTCTAGGTCAACTGACTTTGCAACTTGATCTCCTATAGCAGATGACCTATAACAAGAATAGTTTTGATCACTATACGAGTCTCTCATTATAGATCATGTCTAAATGTTCTTATATGTCCCTATAGATACCAAACCATGCTCTGATACTAAAAATGTAACACCCCACTACCATAGAGTATATACCCAAACATCCAAAGGATGTTCAAGAACATACCTTATGGCAATGGCATATTAGAGCAATCACAATCACATAATATGGCATCATAATAAATCACATATATACTAAAGATCAATTCCTCATTCCATTTATAAAACATAATTTACAATGTGGCTTTTCACTTCATATTCTACATATACACCGTATCAAAAGCATATGAGAGTCTACTGCTCTTTACAAAATATTCTATATGGAATGAGAAAGTAAAAAAAAACATTTTATCTAACTCCTCAGTCCTAGCTGACCAGACCTTTGAGCCATTTCTTGAGTCCAAAACGCAACTTCTTCTAAAATGTCTTAGAAGCTAGGTCTCCTCTCTCATACCTAAAAATCAATGTTGCAATTTTTATGAGTTTTATAAACTCAGTGACCAAACCATCATTGATGTTCTCACTCATAACATTCTCAAAACAATTCATCATTCAATCAATAGACAAATCATTTACTCAAATATTGCATCTCACTTTACATTTCATCATATTTCAATAAATACACTTTATGTACACATTTCAAATTTCAAATTCATAACAAATAATTCACTTCAGTCTTTCATATAATACATATCAAGTTGTATATGCAATGCACATGTGACTCACTTTCAATTGTTACTTTTTTATGACCGAGAGCCTTTTTAAACTATCCAATATCCGTTGTGGATACCGGGCTCATTGATAACTGTCTTGTATCCATTATGGTACCGGGCTTATTTTATATACTGAGCTATGGATTTTTATATCCACTCCAATCACAAATCCATTATCTAATCATGTATATCAATGTGATGCATCAAATCATAAAATACACCAACAATAGCATTTATTTATGATGCACAGTTAATTTCAAATGTTCATCAGACCTAAGTCCAGCATTCGACATTTTTGTTAGGTACACATATTTCTTTCATATTCATATACAATCAGAAAACTCCCAATATATTCCCATTTATCAAACTTCTTGGACCATTAATGTCAAGAGTTATTAATCATATCAATTACAATTCAATAGCTAGCATTTAAATAAAAATAAATCAATCTTACTGAGAATCATCTTAGTTGACTCACAGTATGCTCCAGATAGTTATTGAATTGATGAACTGGCAATGTCTAGATGCTGGCATTCGACTTGAGCATCTGAACCATGCAATTCACACATTTACACATTATTAAATTGCTCAAGTACTCAATCATACACATATGTATATGTATTATGTTCAATGCATGCTCAATGACTTCCCGAGTTTGTGTCCTTAATTATAAATCATGATCATTCAAACCATTCATTCATTAATAGCAATATACATTCACATAATTTCTCAATTCTCATTCATTCATGCCTAATACATTATTTATATCCTTTGAATCATATTTACAATAATAAGAACATCCTCATTCCTTTAACACTCTTAAAGTCCAAACTTAGATACATTGATAACAAACAAGCTTTTCCTTAAGACAACATCATTTAATAGCTTTAACTTATCAAACATTTAATCAACTTATTTAACATCAATTAGGTTCATTACAAGCCTCATTCAAATCCAAATACACTAATGTAGAGTGACTTATCCTTAGTTAGTTCAACAATTACACAAAAATGAACTTATCACTTCAAATTCTTACCCACGATCATGGTGGACCTTCCCACGATCATGACAGAAGCTAGTGCAATAGGCCACGACCGTGGGTACTATGCCACGATTGTACACTAAAGGTCCAAATAACCATGCCATGGTTCTGCACTGAAGGTCACGATCATGCACTACATTGTTTCCCCCAATCCTGCACAAATGTATCAAACTTAAACATATGCCAAACATTGGAATTTTCTAGATTACAAACCCTTAAAACCTACTTTATTACATAATCATCTAGCTTCTAACTTGATTACACTATGGTTCATTAAACTTTGCTCATTTTTGTCATTAACCAGCACTTTTTATATATACATATACATCTCTAATTCAAGAACACTATATTAACATCTTTCTTTAGCATAAATTTAACTTCTTTATACATCAAATTGAAGTCCAATTCATCCATATAGTAACCTATTCTCCATAGTTTTCATACAACAAGAACAAGTATAAAAACTTCCAAGTTCATTCAACATATTCTAGCACACTTCATCATTAACATCATATACATTTCATTCCAATTCAAGCATCATTCTCATACTATTAAACATGTCATAAAGATCAGATTGCTACTTACTTATTAAGCTTCCAATTTCAACTCAAAACATCAATTTTATCCATCCCTCCAAGAAAACAAGATCAAAACAATTCCAAGATGAAAATGAAATGGTTTTTTGGTAGCAAGGTGAAGGTAATAATAAGCTGGTTTTTTTTCCTCTGTTATGAAGGTTTAAAGTAGTTTTGGTGTAGCAATTTTAGCCAGGGTTAATCCAAAAAGCAGAGAAAAGATAGAAGTAATTTTAGTAGAGAGAAGTGAGGAAGATAGCAGAAACTTTGCTACAAAAACTTGCTTCATTAAGTGCTAGGTGTCACTAACTTTCAAAGACATATGTCTTAAGGCACGGAAGCCATTTGCCCACTTAATATGCTGCCATTAATCCACTCCTTAAGTTGCCATATCTCCTTATAATTTTTTCTCATGTCACACAATAATTGATCCATTTTTCAATTAATTACTAGTCCATTTGTCATGCATTTAACTATGCCAAATGTCACATAATTATAGGTTTAGCCACCTTAATTTTTCATGTATCAATTTATCTTACCACTTGGAATTTTTCCTAGTCCAAATGTACACATTAATTCGTTACTCTCCTAATTAATAACATTTAATTGCAAATTACTAATTGGAATCTAATCAAACCAAATTTCAAGACAAAATAATTCACAATTCACATCGTGTTCATTTTAAATCTTTGATATCCTGGAATAAGTCAATTGGGTGCATATGTTATCTTTGTAATGTGTACAAATTATCATTCATATGTGTCTGCTAATGATATGCATATGTATGAAATGTATTTTCTTAAATTCTCAATACCATCACCATGTGAAATGGTTTAGGGTTCTAACCCTAAATATGTTCCGAAAATCAAATATTAAAATAATACAGGCCCATGATCATGGAAGTAGCTCCAAAATTGGCCCATGATTATGGCCTATATGCTACGGTCATGAAAGAAGGCTCAGATTTGAGCCGCGATCATGGCCTATGTTAGGTAGACACGTAAATGCTTCCAAACTTCACATTTTGAGAGATTTGTTTGGATCTTTCAGACCACGAAAAAACCTAGGGTTTCCTAAAACATAAAAGAATATTTAAAGAAAAAATAAGAGAACAGAAAAAGAGGGCTTTTCATGTAGCCATACTTGAAACCCTAAAGAGAAAATATTGAGAGAGAGAAAGAAGAAAAAGGAAGACTAAGTTGACTCGACGTACTTCCCAAATCAGGAGGTTTTCTAACGTCGTTGCCTTCCATTGTCTATTCCAAATCCTTATTTACTTTTCGTTTCGGTTTTATTTATATATAGAATTGAGATGGATAGTATGATGATATTTGGAGTTATGTAAATATACCTAGAAAGCAAGTGTATTTACTTATAACTTAATTTTCTTTCTGTTACTTTTGTAATGAAAATATTTATTATTAATAAAACAAAAGAGTTTGATTTTTATGAGCATTATATATCTAGTAATAAGGTACCGAGATTCTTTTGTAAGTAATATATATATACATATACATAGAGATGTATGGGAAACATGTATATTATTAGAATCTAAATTAATTGAATATCAGTTGAATAATGAAGTTGGTCGCTTGATTATGGTTTAGACTGTAGTGTTGCGATTTATCTCCATATAAGTAAAGAAGTTTACTTCAAGGGAATGATGAGTTTCATATTATGATAGTAGTTGACTATCGATAATGGTATTGTTAAATGAATCTGGAATCACGTATGTTTTAATGGATAAAGTATGTCGTTACTTTATTCTTAAAACATACATTTTAGCATTTGCTAATTATGGATCACAATCTTGATGAATGTCGAACTCATATATGTTTCATTATAATTCTTGATATGATAGGAATGGACTTCTACAGCGTATTAATCCAGTATCTACATGTTAGAATTATTAATTGAAACATGTATCAGGGAACATTCACTCAAATAAAGAGGTTGTAGTGATATCATCACTTCTAGATGTTTTATGGAAATTGGTGATTAAACTGGTGCTATGAGTTTAATGGACTACCTACCCACCAAGTCTTAACACCAAGATGAGATCTTATGTGTTAATCACCATATAAAGTAAAACGGGAGATCTAGAAGGAAAAACCAATATAAGGGCAAAACAGTAATTTTACCCTTTATTGTGCAGATGGCTATAATAAGGTTGACAATAGGGTTTTGCAATTGGACATCTTATTTAAAATATGTGTTTTCATAATATTTAGTAATTCAAGAGTTTAACTAATTGTCTTTAGTGGAATGGCATTTAGTTAATAAGCTAGAATTAATTCTAATGAGATTAAATTAATTCTTAAATTAATTATGGGCTTATTGGTGCTTGAATTATCTAAGTTCAATAAGATTCTCCACTTAGCTTCAAGGAAGCTTATCAACCAAAGTAAGAAATATAAATAGGGAGTTTTAAAGCCCATGATTGAATGTTGTGCTTGCACTAATTAATGGTTAATTAGAAGCCCAAATGAATATTTAGAAATGGGCTAGACTTTGGTTTAATTTGATTAATTAAATTAATTGAATTAAAACAAAATTCTTAAAGTAATGGAAGGTGCAATCTCGGTTTTATTAGGGCCGAATGTGCAGATGAACATTTAGCATTTAATTGCTAAATAAAGATGGTATTTATCATGCTTTATCATCATTAAATGGAGTAATGATCTTACCATTAAATGGTTTAATGGTTATCTTTATTGATGCCATATAATGTAACCTTTTAGCATTCATTTGATTAAAGATGAAAGATGATGGATCATCTTCCTTCTTTCATCACTAAAACTGAAATTGATATGTCATTTTAGGTTATTGGTCTTTTCAAATAGCCATCTTAAAACAAATGAGATGAGTCTCATTTAATGGCTTCTTTATGTTTTGATTAAAGAATGAAAGAATGCATTGGATGCCTTTTGCTTTCTTTCTTTTCATGTATAACTGAAATTGACAAGGTGTAAGAGAGGTGTTCTTGCATTTTTGGGTCTCTCTCTCCTTTCTTACACGTGTTGGTCGAAATTTCCTTTAGCCATGTCTCATCTTTGGTTTCTTTCTTTTAAGAAAAATCTCCTCCAAATATTTCTTCTCCTTTCCTACCAAAGGATCTTGTTAACCAAGTTGTCCAAGAAGAACAATTGGTAGATCTGATTGGTTGAGGATATAACAGCAAGGAGAGAATACATTGACAAAAGAAAGGTTTCAAAAGCAAGGTTAAAGCTAGGAGAGGATACAAGAAGAAGGAGACAATAGCACAACGAGGAGTTAAAAATGTAGCAAAGGAGTCGGTAATATAATCTCCATCTTATTCTTATGATAATTATTTTTCATATACCGTATCATGTATGGCTTGACATGTTGATTTGGTTATCTTGCTTCTATGTGTTTTGATTTCTAAAAAAGTTTTGAAATTTACCATTTTAGCTGAATGTTGAATGTTTTATTTTTCGATCCAACATTTGGTATCATAGCCATGTTTATTATGCATGATTTCGGTTCCTATACGTGATGCATCGGTTGGAAATTATTTTTGTTTGTTGCATATTTTTATTTGATAGAAATATATATGGTGTATGTTTGCTCTTTTGGTTGTCCATAGAATTTATATTTACCATGTAAGATTTCTTCATTTGGTTTGTAACAAGGAGGGTGGTCTATCATCACTATGTTTCCTCCTTAGCTTCATTTTTCTATTTATTTTGATTTTTTAATGTACAAATTGATGTAATGATGAAAATGAAGCAGCCATGGATTAAAGAAATGAAGAGGTAATTGTTTCGATGTATCCTTTTGCGTATTGGCATAGTTTAGGTTTTGCGAAAACCAAAATGTTGGAATTTTGTTCAATGAATCAAGTTTTAGTTTTTATATAAAAACAAGTACTGGATTTTTGTTTTAATGAATCAAGTTTCGGTTTTGATAAAAAACAAAGTGCTGGTTTCTGTTTTAATGGAACAATTTTCAGTTTTATTGAAAACAAGTACTGTTTTTATTTTTTATGACAAAGATTCGGATTTATAAAAGTCTAGTGCTGGATTTTTTGTTTTCAAAGTAACAAAATTTGTTTTTATAAAATGCCATTACATATTTTTTTTACTAAATGGGCCAGGTCATATGAGTGAAGAGTTCGAAGTGGAAGATCCAAGTCCAAGAAGATTATTTTAGGCCTAAAAATCTTGTGATTTTTTTTTGTTCTAGGATGGACAATCAAATATGGCTTATTAGTTCATAAGATGAATGGATGAATGGATGCAAATAATATGTGATATTATGTGATTGCATGTCATTTAGAAAATTGCCAACCCTTATCTTTTCCATGCATTCATTATGTATGAGATATATAATGAAACAATATAGGATAGTTAATAAATTCCATCTAGACAAGATGGTATTTAAAACTTAAAGCCCAAAAAGATTAAGTGGGAGAGGATGCTTATGTGAGAGTCCACGGTCTCCAAATGATGGCCTATTTGCATGTGGTGAAGTGTCACTCCACACTGGAGGGCATGAATCGTAGATCTTGCATAGTTTAGGTCTCCTAAAGGATAAGTCAACTCATTGGTAGCAAATGTGACCTCCCAATGATTTAGTGGATGAATCAAATGGTTATACACTCAACATAGTTTATCAAACAACCTACCCACCATAGCTCTGTTGATAAATGTATGGACCAAATTATGATACTTCTCAAAAAGTTAGGCATAAAGATGCTTGGTAGCCTTTTGAAAGGGTCCCCAGTTTTTCTTTTAATAGATAATATGGCCCACCATCACTTAGTCTATTATAGATAAGAAAAATAACTGCCGTATAGATTTAATTGTTTTTAAGTTTTGTTAAATCTATCATCTTGCATACATGCATCATGATTTTATACAAAGTTCCAATATTGTTGACTAGTTTACTTACTCTTTAATAATTTATATTTTCAGACATAATCACCACAAAATGAATCCACTTACTTTGCTTTTGACAAATAACAGATTGGAAAATAGAGAGAATTTTAATGAATGGAGACTTAACCTAGACATTGTTCTTCAATATGAACAAATTTCATGGGTATTAACTGAAAATGTTAATGAATGGAGTCATAACCTAGACATTGTTCTTCAATATAAACAAATTTCATGGGTATTAACTGAAAATGAGCCTGCACCTCCGAGTGCAAATTCAACTTTTGAGCAAGTCCAACAAAATGAACGATGGCAGAATGTTGATAAGACTACTAAGTGTTATATTCTAGCTTCTGTCAGTGGCATGTTGTAAAAGGAAATTGCTTCTATGAAAACTGCTAGTGCAATGGTTCATCACCTACATGAGATATTTGGTGTGAGGACTAGGTTTGCAAGGGTGAAAACTATCCAACCCTTTCATAATCTGTCGTAACGTGGTGAGCCAAGGCAAGATTACATGCTTAAGGTAATCTCTACAGTCACTAAGGCTGAGATGCTTGGGCCAGATATGGATTCACACATGTAGATGATTATGATCATCAATAGCTTAAGCTCTTCTTTTTAGTAGTTTAAGTTGGACTATGAGCTCAACAGTAAGGATTACACCTTGAGTGAGTTAATGAATACTCTCCAGAGTATGGAGGAGATATTAAATATCAAGGATCATAGGCTAGAAGCTAATGTAGCATCTTCTTCTAAGCCCAAGGATAAGGGCAAGCAAAAGAAGAAGGTTCCAATGAAAAAGAAGACCCAAACAGGGGTCAAGGCATAACCTATGAAAAATAAGGCCAAAGAGAACATCAAGGGAAAGTGTTTCCACTATGATAAGATGGGCCACTGGAAAAGAAACTGTCCACTCTACCTAGAGGCCCTCAAAAGCAAACAAGGTATAGGTTTCCTAAGTTTGTTAGGAATTAGAAATGTGGCAGATTTATCTAATTCTTGGATTTTAGATTCAGGAGTCAGTAACCATGTTTGCAATTCTTTGCAGGGGTTCTCACAAAGGAAAAGACTACCTAAAGGCCAGTTCCAAGTCAAGATAGCAGATGGATCCTATGTTTTAGTAGAACTAGTGGGAGTAGCTATCTTGGACTTTTCTAGGGGTCATAGGTTATATTTGGAGGATGTTTATTACATGCCAATGATTGTAAGGAATATGATTTTTGTCTTTTGTTATATAAAGTCTGGATTTTCCTTATATTTTGAAAATGTTGTTTCAATATATGAGAATAAGGATTTTATTTGTAATGAAACAATTAAAAAGGGATTGATCTTAATAGAACCTATGAAAGGCTCACTAAATACCACCAAAATTAGTTAAACTAAGACATTTCAATAACTCTAGCATTAATTCAAAATATTTGTGGCACATATGAATGGGTCATATCAATCAGAAAAGACTTGATAGGTTAGTAAAGGATGGGATCCTTATGGGCTTGGATAATGATCCATTACCCATTTGTGAATCTTGTATTGAAGGAAAAATGACCAAGGCCTCTTTTCCTTCTAAAGGAAACAGATGTGAATCTATGTTAGACTTGGTACATACAGATGTGTGTAGGCCCATGAACGTATAAGTTAGAGAAGGTTATGAATACTTCAAAACCTTTATAGATGATTACTCAAGACATGGTTATTTATATTTGATGCATAAAAAGAGTGAATCCTTTGAAAGTTCAAAGAATTCAAAATCGAAACTGAGAAGCAGCTAGGCAAGCCAATAAAACAAGTTCGATCGGATCGAGGTGGTGAGTACTTATCTAGAGAGTTCCAGCAATATTTAATTAACAATGGAACTATTTCCAACTTGTCAGCTCCTCAAACACCTCAATAGAAAGGTGGAGTTGAGAGGACGAATAGGACTCCATTGGAAATGGTAAGATCGATGATGTTCTATGCCAGCCTTCCAGAATCGTTTTGGGGATATGCCATACAAAGAGCAACATAACTTCTCAACTTTGCTCCATCCAAATCAATGTCTAAAACACCTAGGGAGTTATGGACTGGTCGAGTGCCTTCATTGCAGCATTTGAGGACTTGGGGATGCTCAGCCTATATTCTAAGGCCTGAATCCACAAAAATGGAACCAAGATCAGAAGTATGTTTCTTTGTAGGATATCTTACACGAACTCAAGGGTACTATTTTTTCAATCCTCAGGATAGGAAGGTTTTTGTGTCAACAAATGCAACCTTCCTAAAGGAAGAGTTTGTGAAAAATCACAAAGGAAGAAATGAAGTAGTACTCAAAGAGTTAGCTATTTCATCCAAACCAAGAGTTGATTTGGATATAGCAAAACCAGATGTCGAAATGGATTCAAGAATTGAATCGGAATAGCAACCTAAACATCAAGTTATGCCAAGACGTAGTGGGAGGGTTGTGAGATAGCCAAATAGGTATCTAGGTCTAGGAGAAGGCATTATAACCATCTCAGACTAAGAAGAAATGAATCCCATTACTTATACACAGGCTATTAATGATGCTAATGTAGAAAAATGGCTCGAGATGATGGAATCGAAAATAGATTCCACGTATGCTAACAAAGTCTGGATCTTTATAGATCTACCACCAGGTATAAAAGCCATAGGGTGTAAATGGATCTACAAAAGGAAAAGAGGATTAGATGGAAAGGTAGAGGCCTTTAAAGCTAGATTGGTAGCTAAAGGCTATATTCAAAAAGAGGGTATAGACTATGAGGAGACTTTTTCTCCAGTTTCCATGCTTAAGTCCATAAGGATTCTTTTGGCCCTAGCAAACTATTTTAATTATGAAATATGGCAAATGGACGTCAAGACTGCATTTCTTAATGGGGATCTTGAGGATACCATTTATATGGCCTAACCATAAGGTTTTGCTGAGCCAGGTAATGAGCATAAGGTCTGCAAATTGCAAATGCCTATTTATGGACTTAAGCAAAGATCTAGGTCTTGGAACATTAGTTTTGATAATACTATCAAAACCTATAGGTTCATACAAAACGTAGATGAGCCTTGTGTCTATAAAAAGATACAAGAAGGAAAGGTTATTTTTCTAATTCTGTATGTTGATGACATTCTGCTTATTGGGAATGATGTGGGAATGTTATCTATGGTTAAAGGATGGCTTAACGAACATTTTTCAATGAAGGATTTAGGAGATGCTACCTATATTCTAGGGATCAAACTTATAAGGGATCGTAAGAACAAACTGATAGCCTTGTCTCAATTAAATTACATTGAGAACATGGTCAATAAGTTTGCCATATAAGATTCCAAGATGGGTTTCACATCTATTAGACATGGAATCAAACTTTCAAAGGAACAAGCACCTAAAACCTAAGAGGAGGTTGAAGGCATGCGTAACATTCCATATGCTTTGGCAGTTAGAAGTTTAATCTATGCAATGCTTTGCACTAGACCAGATATCTGTTACCCAGTGGGACTGGTAAGCAGATTTTAGTCCAATCCAGGAATGGAGCATTAGACTACGGTTAAGTGCATACTAAAGTATCTTCGTAGGATGAAGAACTTAATGTTTGTTTACTTTGGGAGTAATCTTATTCTGATAAGATATACATATTCTGATTTCCAATCAGATGTTGATTCAAGGAAATTAACTTCAGGCTCTATACTGCCATAGTTTAGAGGCGTATAAAGCAATCTTATGTTGCTAATTCAACTATAGAGGCTGAGTATATTATTGCTTGTGAAGTAGCAAAGGAAGCAGTCTGGCTCTGCAAGTTCTTAAATGATTTAGAGGTAGCTCTATAGGCAGAAAGGCCATTACACTTTATTGTGATAATAGTGGGGTAGTGGCTAATTCTAAAGAACCTCGAAACTATAAAGCTGACAAACGTATTAAGAGAAAGTGTCATCTCATAAGGGATATAATACAACGTTGTCAGGTGAATGTGGTAAAGATTCCTATAGAGAAAAACCTTGCTGATCCGTTTACGAAGACGTTGTCTCAAAAGAGTTTTGAGGGTCACCTAACAGGGATGGGAATGAGGGATATGTCAAACTTGCTTTAGGGAAAGTGGGAGATTGTTGGAGTTATGTAAATATAGTGCCCTAGAAAGCAAGTGTATTTACTTATAACATAATTTTCTTCAAGTTACTTTTGTAAATGAAAATATTTATTATTAATAAAAGAAAAGAGTTTGTTTTTATAAGCATTATATATCTAGTCATAAGGTGCCGAGATTCTTTTGTAAGTAATATACATATACATAGATATGTATGGGAAACATGTATATTATTATAATCTAAATTAATTGATTCAGAGTTTAGTAATCAAATTGGTCGCTTGATTATGGTTTAGGTTGTAGTGTTACGATTTTTCTTCATGTAAGTAAAGGAGTTTACTTTAAGGGAATGATGAGTTTCATATAATGATAGTAGTTGACTATTGATAATAGCACTATTAAATGAATCTAGAATCATGTATGTTTTAATGAATAAAGTAGGCTGTTACTTTAATCTTAAAACATACAGTTTAGAATTTGCTTATTATGGACCACAATCTTGATGAGTGGTGAACTCATATGTGTTTTATTATAATTCTTGATATGATCAGAATGGATTTCTACAGTGTATTAATCCAGTATCTACATGCTAGAATTATTAATTGAAACATATATCAGGGAACATTCACTCAAATAAAGAGTTTATAGTGATATCATCACTTCTAAATGTTTTATGGAAATTGGTGATTAAACTGGCGCCAGGAGTTTAATGGACTAGCTACCCATCAAGTCTAAACACTAAGATGAGATCTTGTGTTTTAATCATCATATAGAGTAAAACGGGAGATCTAGAAGGAAAAACCAATATAAGGGCAAAATGGTAATTTTATCCTTTATTGTGTGGATGACTATAATAAGGTTCACAATAGGGTTTCCAATTGGACATCTTATTTAAAATTTGTGTTCACATAATATTTAGTAATTCAACAGTTCAAATAATTGTCTTTAGTGGAATGACATTTAGTTAATAAGTTAGAATTAATTCTAATGAGATTAAATTAATTCTAAGCTTATTGGTGCTTGAATTATCTAAGTCCAATAAGATTCCTTACTTGGCTTCAAGGAAGGTTATCAAGCAAAGTAAGAAATATAAATTGAGTTTTTAAAGCCCATGATTGAATGTTGGGCTTGCACTAATTAATGGTTAATTAGAATCCCAAATGAACATTTAGAAATGGGCTAGACTTTGGTTTAATTAGATTAATTAAATTAAAACGAAATTGTTAAAGAAATGAAAAGTGCAATTTTGGTTTTATTAGGGTTGAATGTGTAGCTGCACATTTATCATTTAATTGCTAAATAAAGATGGTATTTATCATGCTTTACCATCATTAAATGAAGTAATGATCTTACTATTAAATAGTTTAATGGTTGTCTTTTAATGATGACATGTAATGTAACCTTTTAGCATTCATTTGATTAAAGATGAAAGATATGCATTTGATCGATCATCTTCCTTCTTTCATCACTAAAATCGAAATTGACATGTCATTTTAGGTTATTGGTCTTTTTGATATAGCCATTTTGAACAAATGAGAAGAGTCTCATTTAATGGCTTCTTTATGGTTTGAATAAAGAATGAAGTGATGCATTGTATGGTTTCTACTTTCTTTCTTTTCATGTATAACTAAAATTGTCAAGGTGTAAGAGAGGTGTTCTTGCATTTTTTGGACTCTCTCTCCTTTCTTGCATGTGTTGGCCAAAATTTGCATGAGAGATGCCTCCTCCAAATATTTCTTCTCCTTTCCCACCAAAGGATCTTGTTAACCAAGTTATCCAAGAAGAACAACTAGTAGATCAGATTGGTTAAGGATACAACAATAAGGAGAGATTACATTAACAAAATAAAGGATTCAAAAGCAAGGCTAAAGCTAGGAGAGGATAACACATCGAGCAGTTAAAGCTGTAGCAAAGGATTCGATAATATAATCTCTATCTTGTTCTTATGATAATTATTTTCCATATACCGTATCATGTACAGGTTGGCATGTTGATTTGGTTATCTTGCTTCCACTGTGTTTTGATTTCTAAAAAAGTTTTGAAATCTTTTTTAGCCAAATCTTGCATGTTTTATTTTCCGATCTAACAATGATTTGGAATATTGATGTTCTTCTAAACTCTCCTTCGAGATTTTATTTTGATTTAATGTTATCTGAGTTGATTTTGTGTTATTTGAATTGGGCATTGTGATTTGTTACGTTTCTTGCATAATTCGGTAATAAACTGAGAGGGTGAACTCTATAAAAAATGATTGGATCAAATTATTAAGTGTTAGGCAATTCAATAGAACTTGTAACTAATCAGATCGGTAATTGTGTGGAGAGAAATCTCGTACAAGACTCGATAGTTTACTAGAGTGCTTTAGATCTAATTAAGATTGTGAGTCTTTTGTTAATTGAGATATTACAAATTTCATAATCCAATTAAGGTTAATAAATTAGGTTTAACCTAGGATCTTCTAGAATTGATGCCCTATTAACATATAATCGACTAGGTTAACATTAATGATAGGTAAAATTCCCTTTCTTATAATTTGGTTAATTTCTCTTGATTGATTTCCATTGTGTTTCTGCATTTCTAAAAATTTCATTTCTTTTTATATTAATTTCTAAATTACTGCTCTTGCCAATCAATTTCTCAAATTTACTTGCCTTGTGAAACTTTATTTCTGTTATTTCAATTTTCTTAGCCTTAGATAACATAGAATTAGACTAATCCCCCTCCTTGTGGGATCGACACCTCTTATACTACAGTCGTGACCCATTCACTTGCAGTATTTAAGGGCTTATAAATTTTAAAGCTTGAACGATATGATCAAGTTTTTGGCGCCATTGCTAGAAGGGTGTAGAACTAGTATTGAAGTCTAGACATTTCACTATCTTTTGTGATTGTGATACCCAATCACAATAAGAAAAAAGGAAGAAGAGAGAAGTTTGGCATAAAGTACATGAGACACATGTAACACACCACTCTCATAGGGCATATTCCCAAACATATCAACAATATTCGAGAACATACTCTATGAGGATGGCATATTAAGACAATCAGAACTACTTATTACAAATTTTCCATACATCATATGCATTTTAAACAAACCAGTAATCATTTTGGCCCATTTCATTTATAAATACATCCAGTCATAAATATGATTACATTACATAATTCACATATACATCGTATACTAGTTGTGGATTACAATCTTTAATACAAAATGAATGAAGACATATGTAAGTACAAATTGATCCCGTCCCCCTAGATTATGTTTGATTTCAGTGGCTATACTCCAATTAGTCTAACTGGATATCTCCCGAACTTGAAAGACAACGTTGCAATTTTAATGAGTTTTGCGAACTTAGTGAGTGAACTATCATCGATGTGCTCACTCTTATCAACACAGAACAATTTACAATTTACATTTAATTTATAGATAAATCACATCAACAATTACCAAACATTTCTTCATATTTCCTCATATTTAACAAATACAATTTAGGTACAATATTGCACGTTTCTATTTCAAAGTAGTCCATATAATACACTTCAATCAATCATGTTAAACATATCAATCTTATAATAAATTGCTCATGAGACTCCACTTTCATTGTTAATATTGTGACCGAGCACCTTTTTAACTGTCCCGTATCCATTGTAGGTATTGGGCTCATTGATAACTATCCCATATTTGTTGGAGATATCAGGCTCATTTTACATATTGAGCCTGTGGCTCTTGTAGACGTTTATGAGTTTTAAACTCTTTTTCTCTAGTCACTCTGATCACAACTTCCTTTATCTGATCATGCATATCATATAATGAAATGCTTGAGTTCACATATATGCAATCAATTAGATTCGTCCCTCATATATAGTCACTTTCACATTTTTAATGGATCTATGTCCAGGATTCAACGTTTCATTGAGAACATTTATTCCTTTCTTTTTCGCATTCAATGAAGCACTTCCAATACAGTCTCAATTATCATACTCCTCAAACTATCAATGTCTGAAATCATCACATTCACATATTTATCAGTTCAATAATTGAAATTTAAGCAAATAAAAATCATTCCTAGTGAGAAACATCTAGGTTACTAACAGTGCTCTCCCGATTAACCGATGATTTCATGTTCATGGACGGTGATGTTCAATCTTATATATCTATGTTCAAGCAATACACACATATTTCACACATTACTAATTTGGAAAATCACAAAAGCATTCAGTTGTACATATATGTATATGTTTAATGTATAATGCATGCTTAATTTGACTATTCCGGGTATGTTTCCTTTATTTACATTTCTTTATCACTTAAACATCATCATTTGTGTAAGTCTAGCTTGCACTTAGGTTTATAGCTCAAATATACTTGATTATTTTAATATCATCAATCCATCATTCACTAATATTATTCTAACATTATATGATTACATAATATCTAAATTATCATTCATTCTTACTTGATAAACATTGCTAATCTCCTTTGATTCACATTTGCAATTTTATAGACATTTTCATTCCTATAATCATCTTTAAATTTTCAGATTTTGTTTCATTAATATCAACCTTCCATGCTTAGGTTCTAACATTGATTATCACCTTAAACATATCAATATTTAATCACTTAATCCATTATCAAACTAAGTTCATTTCAAGCTTCATTCAAGCCTAAATGCATCATTGGAAAGCACCTTACCATTTTTTGTTTCAAACATCACTTAAAAGGTAACATTTCACTCAATATGTAGCCTATAATTGTGGTGGACCTTTCCATGATCATGATAGAACCTTATGCAATAGGCCACAATTGTGACACAACCTAAATAATTCAGGCGCCTTTTCTTCCCTCATTTTTCCACGAATTCCATAAACATAGAAACATCATTTACTCTTCAAGTTTTCTAAAAATTCATACTCTTTTATGCAACCTTATTACATTCTAATCAAACTATCATATTATTTGCATTAAAACTCATAAAACTCTACTCAATTAATTCATTTTCATTCACTTAATCCCATAATAAATGCATTCCTAACTTTTTTTCCATATTTTACTCTTTCATAATACATCAAACAAATCTTCTCCATAGCTCTTCATTTATATTTCATAACCTCATCATTCTCACCTCATTTCTGACTCATAAACATCCATGAAACAATCCATAAATCGTTATAAAAACAAAATATGATTTATATCATTCACTATCATCTTAGTTCTTAACATTTTAAGAACATTTTACTAGTTTTTTATTTAACATAATTACACCTTTATTATACCTTGACTCCTAATATATTTTATCCACATGACAACCTATATACATGGTTTTCATATACCCAAATCATAACATTTTTATGTCATTCCTTCATCAAAATTTCTGCATACCATCATATACCATTTTCATTAAATCAATCTATCTGAATTATCCCTATAACAATTTATAGCTTATTATTCATCATAAACACAAAACAAGACATCAATATACCCATTTCTTCATCAACGTTCAACACTCATTCATCACCACTATCATGATAGTTCAATCTTAAAAAAATCATCATATATGTTTTATTTACAACAACCTATGAAGATTAATGTATAACTTGTTTTAGCTCTAGCTTCTTTAATTCATCAAGAAACCTTAACTCCAGATGCTGCATGATCATCAACTTTCATAGAGGAATGGGTTGGGTCTTTTAATGACAAGAAAAGATAACGAAAGATAGAAGTAGTAAGGTGGAGATTTTTGGTAAAAATCAACGTTGAGAGTGTTAGGGAGGGTGGGATGGTCATGAGTGTAAACAGGAGAGAAGAACACTAATAGAGAAGAGAGCCTATAGAAACAAAGTGAAAGACAACTAAAGTTAGTCTTTCAAATCAGGGTACTATGGGATAGATGTGCGGCAAGTGGCATGGCACATGTCACTTGCCACATGTCACTTTAATGTGGTCTCCACTTAGATTTCTTAATAACTAATCCATTTATCTCTAATTTCCATTCCAATTGTCACCCAATATTCTATGACACTTGTCATTAAATCTTAATGTCACTTATCAATTATTTCTACCATCAATTGTCACTTATTTCTACTATCACGAATCAATTTGTCTTAACACTTGGCATTTTTTAGTCCAAAAATTCCCATAATTTTAGAAATCTCTCAAATTTAAGAAATAAATTCTAAATCACCAATTATAATTCATTAACCAATTTTCAAGAAATAAAATTTACAATTCACTTTATAATTATTTAAAAATCATTCATACCCCAAAAAATGCCAAATGAGTGCATATACAATATTTGTAATGTGTATAAAAATCAATAATCACATGTGTGTATACTTATGCTGGCGATATGCAAAATGTAATGCATTTCCTATTTTCTATATAATATTTCTCACATACAGTAGTCTAGGGGTCTAACTCCTAGTATGGGAAAACTAGATATTACAATTCTCCTCTCCAAATAAACTTCATCCTCGAAATTCTAATCTGATTGATCAAACTGATAGGGGTATTAATTCCTCATATGCTCTTCCATTTCCCATTGAATTTCCTCACTCTAATGATTTCTCTAAAGGACTATAACCAATGGAATCACTCAGTTTTTCAGTTGCTTATTCTGATAACTCACTATCTTAATTTGTTCCTCAACATAACTCAGATTACTAGCAATTTACACTTCCTGTGTTGGTAACACATGTGTCGGATCAGATCAATATCTCCTAAGCATACTCTGATGTAAAATACTGTGAATCTGAGACATCTTTGTTGATAAGGCTAACTTATAAGTCAATGGTCCTATTCTCTCATAAACACTTTATCTTCCACTTGATATTCCATACCTCTTCCGTGTTGATCCACTTAACTCTTCTGTCTATCTTAAGTCACTTAAATTATACTACATGTCAATTTCACTTTATTAACAGTATCTTGAATCAATTCTGGGACTTTGGCAATCCTTAGACCCTCTTCATTCTAATACAAAGGCAAGCAACACTTTCTTCTATACAAATCCTCATATAGTGTCAAACTGATACTACTGTGATAATGATTATTATAGGCAAATTCAATTAGAGGTATATATAGATCCTATACTCCTTGGAACTCTAAACAAGGTCTATGCATGTCTTTAATAGTCTTAATTTATTGTCAAGTTAAACATCAGCCACATATTCAGCCACTTGCTTCTTTATCCCTGGCCATCAGAAATGTTGTTTTAGTGTATTATACATCTTGACAGTACCAGGATGTATAGGATAGACTGTTATTTGTGCTTCCTCTAGAATTTCCTTTCCTAAATAATCCACATCGAGTACATATATTCCTTACTACAACCACAATGTATCATTTTCCAATTCAACTCAGAATTCAAATTCACTTTCAATTTCTCAATAAGATTCACTAATTTTGGATCCTTACTTTGGGCTTTTCTAATCCTTTAATGTAAAACTGGCCATAATTTTAATGTAGCCAATAATAATTCATTTTTCCCTAAATTCAATTTGACATTCAATGCTCTTAATTGAGCTAGATTTGGTAACCTCGATATCTGAATTTGTGCTACACTGCTATTGGATTTTTCTACTTAATGCATTAGCTACAACACTTGCTTTACCAGGTAATACTCAATTATATAATCATAATATTTAAGTAACTCTATCCATTTTTTCGGTCTAATATTCAAGTCTTTTTGACTCAATAATTACCTCAAACTTTTATGATCTATATATCAATATATATATCCTAAATGTTTCATCATATAGATAATATCTCTAGATTTTCAAAGCAATTACTAATGCAGTAAGTTTTAAATCATGTACCGAATAATTAAACTCATGATACCTTAACTGTCTCGATGCATATGTAATCACTTTACCATTTGCATCAGAATATATCCTAATCCTTGGTGTGAAACATCACTATATACTACATAAGCTCCAGATCCAGATGGAATAGCTAACACAAGTGCTACAATTAATAAGGTTTAATTCCTTAAATTTCTTTTTACATTCATCAGTCCATTTGAATGGCATATTCTTTCTCAGAAGTTTTGTCAAAGGGGCTGAGACCAGTAAAACCCCTTCGACAAACCTTCGGTAGTATCCAGCTAATCAAGAAAACTCCGAATCTTAGACACATTTCGTAAAGTTTCCCATTTCATTATTACCTCTACTTTCTTTAAGTCTACCACCAATATGCCCTATCCAGATACTATATGACCCAAAAATACTACTTGATCAAGCCTAAATTCACTTACTGAACTTGGTATATTATTGTTACTCCCTCATGATATGTAAGATTAACCTCAAGTGTTGGAAATGTTCCTATCTTCTTTTCAAACACACTCAAACTATCATCTATGAACACAGTCACTAATTGATCCAAATAAGGTTGGGACACTTTATTCATTAATGCCATGAATGTTGCCGAGGGCATTTTTTAACCCAAACGGCATCACCAATAACTTAAAGTGCCCATAACAAATTCTCGAAAGTCTTAAGTAACTAATTCATCATATGGGGTAATGTTATCTCTTTCTTTTCTCAATCTTATAATTGACTTCTTTTCTCGAATGATTTTCTTCAATCATTCGATCTCCCCAAATTCTTTAACGGATTATTCTAATGTCTGACTATTCTTACTAGTTTCTCCACACATTTTAAATTATCTATAAGTCTTAATTTTTTGAACACAAATATCAAATCTAACTTGTACCTTCTAAACATATTAAGATAGAATATATTGTGGACCTAAGTTCCTGTAGCAATAGCAATAATATCATCTCAAATTCATGAAATTGATAACATAGTTGGGCTACTTTACATCAAACAAAATACATGCACTCCCTATAGCATATTCGACTTCTTATGCCTGAGTCCCATTTCTAACTAACTCCAATATTCACTTTTGATCTGTTTAATAGTCATTCATTCCTAGAAATGGAATATTTGATCTACATGATATAATTAGCTGAAAATCTTCTTCTCAAAAAGATTTCTCTCCTCAATCCTTTGTATTGTTTACAAAATCTTTATCAGTCAACTATTGTTCGCTCAAAGTTACATGTGTTAAGTTTTACTAATTATAACCTTGTTAATTACCGCAAGCACACGGGTCGTTCATGTAGTACTTAAGGTGTCGATCCTATGAAGAAGGGAACTAGTCCTAAAATCTAAAGGCAATTAAGTTCGCAATTAACCTAATTAAACAACTAATGCAGAATTTAAATCAATTAATAATTAATATGAGAAATTAAAGTGCTAGAGAGTAAACAAAATAGCAAAATCATAGCCTAACCTAAAATCGACCTAGAAATTAACAAGGAAGAGAAAGCAAATTTTAATTTGAGATTAAGAAAACCTAACCAATTATGCAATTATTGAATTAACGGGTTTAAGCATTCCTAAGGTGAATTAGTCTCTCTCAAGTTATAATTCTTAGCCCTACTTAGTAATCCCTAATTCAAATTATAGGAATTGCGATCTCTCAATCTACAATTAGTCCAAAATGTAAATTAGTTCTAAAATTGCCTATTAACCTAACGGGAATCTATGTACAATCTCTACTTACACGACTCTACCAGGTTGAATCAATTCTCTACCTATCGATTCACCAAATCTTATTAGCCCAAATCGATGATTTTTACCCAGCTCACCCTCTCAATTTGTTGCCAAATTATTAAGAACATAATTGAAATCATAATCAACTCAATAAGAAAACACAATCGAATAAATTTTACTAATCTCAAGAGTTAAAATTCGAAAGTAACTATAAACGTAAACTCAACATTCACACAATGAATCTCAACACCTATTTCAATACTATCCATAAATTAAACTGAAATAAATGGAAATACTATCAGGAATAGAATCTCGAAGTGACGACAGCTAGAAACCACTTATTCCAGGAAGTACTTCACATCTAGCACGTCTCTGTGTTTCTCTTCCTTCGTCTCCTTTCTCAATCTCTTAATCACTCTCTAGGCCTCTCTTCAATCTGACAGAATTTTTTTTTTTTGGCATGACTCTCTTCACTCTTCAATGACTACCGGCGGCTATCATGTACTGTGTTATTTATTCTGTAGCAGCCCTAAGTCAAAATCGGGGCCAAAATGGTCCAAAAAATCACTTTAATTTTGAGTTTTTGTGTCAGCCTGATGCAAGGCATGATTGTGGCCTTGACTGCCATGACGTGGTTGGTCACATATTCTTTCTGTCACAATCGTGGCCTGAAGTGCATAATCACGGCCTGACTTGATGTTCTCTGTCACAATTGTGGTCCCTGGTGCATGATTGTGGCCTGGCTACTTCTGGCTCTTCCTTTTCTGTCATGATCGTGGCCATTGTGCACGATCGTGGCCTTTATCTTTTAGCCCGAAACTCTTCAAATCTTCATCGTTCTTTCCCGTTTATCCTGCAACACTAACACACACATCAAGATACCTCAAAAATATAACAATTAAGCTCAAAGATTCATACTAACCTATAAAAGACACATAAACATACAAACTAACCTAATTAACACATAAACACACACTTAAGTCTCAATTTAATGCTAAACACTTACCAGATTACACCCTAAAACATCATGCGAAACATAACTATCAACATCCCCACACTTAAACATTAATTTTTCCTCAAGCAAACAAAACAACATAACACATAACACATATTGCAATAATGAGACAATAGCTCTGACTTCAAGAAATAACTTTAATCTTGGACACAATCATTCAAATTATGACAAATCATTAACAAACAAAATATGTTTCTATGGCCTTTGAACTAAATATACAACTTCATTGAGACCTAAATGTTAACTTATTTAACCTTTTCAATTGTACCCACACATTAATAATTTTTTGGTCCCTCAGACTTTGTAACTGTTCCTAAGTACATTTTCATGAAAATTCCAGCGATTCAATGATTGGAAAATTTCCAGAACCCTAATTTAAAGCACATGCAATAAGCATGCTACTACCATCAAAATAATACATTTCTTATCTCATAAAAACTTTATTGTGGTCTTATAGCTGAAACATATACACCATAAGACATTAATTAAGTCAACTCCATCAGATTTCAAAAAGCTGACCAATGTTAACTTTGACTTTAATTATTAGTTGAATCAAATTCAATTAATTCTAGAAAAATTTCAAATTCTTATACACAATCTAAATGTGCGTAATAAAAAAACCATAAACTAATTCTTAGGAATTATTTATTAATTAATAGAAATTAGCCAGCATATCACATGTCTATGACACTTGTCATATTACTTCTAACACTAGTCACACTTTAGATCATACACTAGTCACACTTTAGATCATACATGCATAAGATAATCAATTAACAATAAGTGCATGCCTCTAATACACATGGAAACATCTTTTCTTGCATGTGCATACATAAAATTCATTAAAAAAAAATTATGAAAATTAATATGGAATTTACAAACATGCATGTTCATCAGATTTCTAGAATTTTCCAGAACTTCATACATGCATTAGGCTGAAATTAAATTTGTAACAAAATAGAAAATGACATTAAATTGCATTTTCCTTTGTCAAAAGCATAACATAACATCTTATAAACATTTCTGTGAAATAAAATCAGAAAAATAATTTTTCTATAATTATTACGAAATTTTCAAAATCAAAACATGCATTCAGTTTTCCAAAAATTCCCAGAAACCAACATATGAATAGATTAGATATTAATTCGAAATAAAATAGAAAATAACATTCAATTGCAATTTCCTTCGACAAAAAAATGATATAATGCCTTATAAACATTTCTATGAAAGAAAATTAGAAAACAAATTCTAAAATTTATAAGAATTATTCCAAATCAACATGTTTGTCAGTCACAACCTAACAAATACTTTGCACATGTTCAATACATCATCTAATACATGCGTGAACTTGCTCTGATACTACTGTTGAGTTATCCATGTATACATGCATCACATGCATGAGAGTGTAAGTAAAGTGTCAGAATCTAGATTCTGACCGTATGACAACCCAAAAAAGCCAGAATCATACATGCATGCATAGACATATAATAAGAACATGAAATTTAAAATCTTTTATCTTTTGTTTCCCCTCCTTTCTAGTTTGTTCTCCTTGTTTGGGTTTTTGCAAGCACCAAACCCTTCTTTGATCACCCAAAAACAGGTAAAGATGAAGAAGAAATAATGTGTAAGCATGTTAGAACACCAAACTTGATGAGTTCAATTAGATTTTTAAATGAGAAGATAAATCAAGATTATCTTGCATGCAATTAGATTTGTGCAACAATTGCATAAATTACATGAAGATAACTCAAGACCTCTTCTCTCTACCTCTAGAACTCTTCTAGAGCCCTTTCTCTCTCACTTGAGTGTGTAAGAACTAGTTAGACCCCATTGTACATAACTAAAGAGCTCACTTATGTACCTAATTAACTCTTAATTCAAGCAAATCATGAAGGGTTTCATGATGCCAATTTACTAAAATATAAGTGGATTAACACACGAATTCTTCGATAGTTAATCATCCGACTTATGAATCTTTCCATAGACAATTACCATGGAACTCGTCCTTTCGCCATACTACCCTACTTGGTTTGAAGTATGGGCTATGTGTCAACCCCTACTAGACTGACTACATCACATCTAGTCTAAGTGATGTTAGTTCTTATCCTGGGACCTCATTATCCTATGTGTCATTGAAGATTCTCTTCATGAATTATAACTGCTCTGACTAGAGACTTCTAAGTATAAGAGGTCGTGGGTATCTTCTCCTTCTATCAGGAGTGATGAATCCTTTATTGGTTACCTAATTACCTTCGAACACCAATAGTTGTAACCAGTCACCACCCTAAGAGCGACCTCGTCTTGAGGTAACAAAGGATGATGTCAAAGAATAGAATTAGTATCCAAGATATCCTTGAGTACCTCAAGTCTAAGGATGTTTGCACCATTGCTACAATAAGATTAATCATTGACATTTGATAGATCATTTATATGATAATCTCATCACGGGTCTTCTAATGTACATACTAATCTTTGTAAGCATCCATGTTAACTCTAAACATCTCATGCTTACATTTTATGAGATCCATTGCTTGATCAAATTCAAGCAGTATAATATGTTCTAGTCTATCTGGATTAATAATTTCCTGTCTTTCTAATCCTATGAGTAGGGATTATTTAGATAATAACACAATTTCGCATGATAGGAATCTCATTATCATGATCTCATTATGATTTCCTTCATGTTATGTTTTGTATCGTGGACTTCTTTAATTTGATTTAAGATCGACATCAATTCATATATAAACGAATATCAAATTAATGAAAATTGCCTTTTGCTTTATGAATTAAAATAAAGTTTATACAAAAGTGTTAAAGGTGATTTCCTTTAGAGCACTACTCTAATAATTGTATTATTTTTCTTACCTATATGTGATATGATAGAGATCATATGAATTTCTAGTTCATGCTTATGTGTATTTGATACTGAATTTTGATTCAACATTATTGTAATGTTCAAAGCATGATAAGAAGTAAATTGAAGTAAAATTAGTATATCCAAGTTTATGTAAATAGTTTGTATACGTATTGGATTAAAGGAGACTTATGCTTAACATAAATGGCAAGAATAAAAAGTCAAATAACCAAGATTATCTTTTTATGCCAGATTGGTTAAATCAATATAACGAGAATCATAAAGTTGCATACTAGGATATATGTATCCTTTTGATTATAAATCATATGGAACTTATGAAACTTGTATAATTAAAGAATAACCAAATCAACCTTTGGTGAAAGGATAATGATGGTATTGAATTGTTAAATCTTATACATGTGATGTATTGGATGGAATAACAACTCATAAAAGGATAATATTATATTTCATTTTATTAGTAATGACTTTTTGTAATATAGTCATTTATATTAAATGAAATAATTATTTAAGAATTTGAAAAGTTCAAGTTGTTTCAATCTAAGTATAAATAAAGCATTGAGGATGCTAAAGTGCTTTAATAAGATTGTTGTGGTAAGTTTGAAATTATCGATTTTCTATAGGGAACGAGATTATTTGGTGAATACCTTCTTAAATAAATTTGAAAGAGTATGGATTTACGTAAGGAGTAAAATACAATATGAGATACTGTATAATGCAATATTATTTCTTCTATATCTATGCCTAGCACATTGACTTACTTTCTATATATTTTCAATTGAATCAATTAGCAAGATTTCATATTAGATATGAAACGCTAAGTCTTTGAAGGAACCAAAGTCAATGGTTCAAGGATGAGATGCTTGGTCAAAGCATATATTATCCATTAACTTTGGAATTGAAAAAGGTAATAAAAGGTTATAAGATATCCCAAAGGTTGGATATAATCTTACAGACCTATTGAACAAATTGTTTGATTTAATGTATACTTATAGGAGAATGGTTCTTAAGATAAGTAGTAAGAGTAATATGAAATTTGAAGAGTTCAAATCTCATGACAATACGTCCAATTGTAACTAGTGCCTTTAATGATATATTTGATGTATAATTAAAAGGCTACGAGATGTTGAAAGATTCACTTTTATGATGAATTCAAAAAATTTGTTTTGGAGATGATTGTGAATTTATCATGTCTATAAGAGGATTAATGGAAGAATAGTTGGATCTTTAGTAAGAGTATATGGAGACATAATGCTTATACAGAACAATAATTTTAATTTCAATTGTTGAAAACAAAATTGTTTAAGAGCAACTTTCGATGGATATAAAAAGATAACAAGTTAGTTTTGGGAATTAGATCTATAGAGATAGATTATACATTGTTAACTTATTCTAAGTCCAAATACATAGATAATTTATTAAATATGTTTACTATTTGAGGTATATCTGATACTTGTGAAGTATTAAAGATATCCATTATTTTGTATAAGAGTTAATATTTGACTTCAAGGTGATAAGGATATAATTTTAGAAGTAAATCCTAATTAAGTTTTATTTTATTTAGAACAATATCATTTAATATTGGAAAGGTTCTAATGTAACAATAGTTGCTAATTAAGCCATAATACATTTTTCATTTAATGAAAATGATTAATCGAATCAATAACTTCTTCAACGAACTTAATGTCTTCAGCGAACTTAATGTAGTTCCTTGCATTGTTTAAGACAATAATGTATTGTAGAACATTAGAGCCATTGGGCATGTATAAAGAACTAATGTCTTATCAAAGATCCAAGAATGTGTTTAGGCAAATTTTCTTAATTATGATGATAATTATGATGGGAGTTCTTAGATTTAAGCAAATGCTATAGAGAATCTTGTAGAATTCTCTCATTAAGTTACTGTTCCAATAGTAGAATAATTTTCATATGGTGATATGGTATAAAATACTTAAAAGATTGGCTTAGTGCAAATGGGAGATTGTTGGTTTATGACCTACAGCCAATTGCTTTAGTTGTAGTTTAGTGACAACTTATTTAAAGGCATTCTCTATCTTGTACATGTTTAGATGTTTATGATAAAGTCCACGGAATAATTGTACAGTGCAAATGAAATTATAATGAGATTATAATTATGAGATTCATATTACATTTATGTATTATTCCTAAGTGTTCCTAGTCATTGTTCTATTAAGATTGTATAACAATAGAACATAAAAAGACTTGCATACGTTTTGTTTTTTTATAAAAGAAGTAGTCGATCTCAAAAATAGAGTATAGAGATACTTAAATAAACATGTGAGTACTTGTTAGAGAACAAGTTCACTGAACAAAGTCAATATGAGAAATCTATTTAGAACATTACTTGTATGTCTATGGAATTATCATTATGATGATTGTATAAGTAATCCTTTGACTTGAGTTCACGAATGTTATCTTGTATAGGGATTGCTACGTTTTGATAATATTTATGACCTATTTAATCATAGATTGTTCAATCAATAGTCATTGGATGTAGCATAAATTATATGGAGATAGTTGTGCGATCAAGATATGATTCATCACCCTAAGGCTATGTTTGATTGAGGGGTTGAGAATGGAATGGAATGAAAACTTTCATCATTTGGAAGGAAGTTTTATAATAGAATGGAATGGAATGAGATGAAAGCCGAGGGTTTCATGTTACGTTCCATTCCATCCTAAATAGTGAAAATAAGAAACCTGCGATTTGGGGGGTTTAGGATGGAACGTAAACTAATAAATACAAATTACCTAATATACCCTCAATAGTTTTTCATAATATCAACTCTGACCAAGTCATAATATTATATTAAATAGAATTAATATATTAAATAGAATAGAATAATATTTAACATAATAAATTATATTAAATAATTAATAATATTATTTTATATTATTAATGATAAATTATATATAATTAATAATAAAATGAAAATTTTTAATTAATGAAAATATAAAATATAAAAAATTTATTTTTTAATTGTTTGTATAAATATAAATTATTTTTAAATATAAATCACATAGAATAGAATAAAATAAATTTATTAAATAATTAATAATAATAATTTTATATAATTAATAATAAATTGTATATAATTAATAATAA
>JANZXR010233270.1:0-31002 GCA_027575705.1 Erythroxylum echinodendron | reverse complement strand
CGCCACCCTCGCGGGGCACGAATTCGGATATCACTGTCGATATCGGGTTCGGGTTCGGCGGGAGTGGGGTGTTACAGTAGTCAACATCAATTTTTTCTTGATAGACAATTGAAAAAGTTGTTGATGTATGAAAAAAAAAAGAGAGAGAATTTTATGAAGGTATAATGGTTTATAATCTTTCCATTTCTTATTAGAATTGTCTTTCTCTATTCATCTTTAATAGGCTAGCTTTCAGTTTAAATGCTTTACATATAAAAAGTTGAACTATTCCTTATGAACTTTTGTTTTCTCCTTATCACTTACTTAATACAATTTAGTCTCCTTCCTCTTTTTATTATCAAAACTATAATTCACATTATTTTTCAAAAAAAAAACTATAGTTCATATTCACAATTCAGGTTACTAGAATTTTCAATTATCATAAAATGATTTGAGACAAATAACAATTTAGGATAAAAAGCTACAATAGCTAAAACCTTCACTTTACATCATAATGCTTTTATTTAAGATGATTAATTTTAATTTTGTCATTATTAATTTATTTTTATTATAATAAATAATTTTATAATTAATGTAGAAATTACAATAAGGATAGCAAGTTATGGTTTACCAGAAGAAAGATTTAATGATGAATCTCGTAAAGAAGAAAAGAATAACAATGTGAAATAAAGAAGATATGGTTTACTATGTAAAAATATATGATTAAGAAAAGAATAGAAGAAAATTCAAATTTTCATTATAATTATCGAGAGAGAGAATTTTTTTCTCATTTTACGAGTAATACCTCTCACCTACTTTTTCATTTAAAAAATTTTCCTATTTAAAAGAAGAATGATATAAGACAACATGTGATTGGAGCTAAATCAAATTATGATAGCTCCATTACAATTAAAAATGTGATTACATTGCATTGTGAAGGTGTGATGATTGTTATTGACAAGCTTCCGATCATGTTTATTGATTGCCTCTACTTCAACATATGATGAGCCTTGCTTATTACTTAACATTCCAACCAATTAATACAATTCAATGTAAATGTGATATAATGTCTTATATTGATAAAAAAGAGAATCAATACATAAATAATTATTTTAATTCTATGTCCATCCTTTCTTAACTTTAGATATTTGGAAGAATGACGTATCAAAAGAAAAATATGCATGCATTACTACTCATTTTATTGGTACCAAATGGAAGTTGTAAAAAGGATATTTGATTTAGGAAATTAAAACCCCTTTCAATGAATCATAACCCATAAATAAGATATTTCTTTTCTTAGCTTATGGAATTTTGATTAAAAAATTGGTCTGTCTCATCAAAAATTTGTATAATAACAATGGGGTTGTCTTTTTCAAGTTTTACCTTACTATAAACGATTCATTACTTTACAATAGACTACTTTTTAGATTAGATGTTCTTATCATGTTCAGATTATTATACAAGTAGAATTAGAAATGACTGATGATTATGTTACTATAATATGAAATATATTTAAGCATTTGAGTATGTATATCTCCTATAGACTTTTACTTATATTGTAATTGATCGTGCTTTGTATTATAAATATGTTTTAACTCATTAAAGGTAGTCAAATATAGATTTATTTTTATTTTTCACTTTCTAATAAGGAATGACAGAAAGTGAAAGTTCTTCGCAAATTATTAGAATTTTATAACATGACATTTTTCTTGTTTGCTTTAAAGTATTTAAAAACAAGCATTTAGGTGTATGGAAAATTAATAACCATTTAAAAAGATGCTACAAAAAAACCTTCTCTATTTATGGAAACTATATGAGAAAAAACAATTTGATAGATATCATTTGTAGTGGTTTTTGTTATTATCATTTACTAGTTTAGAACCTCACTAGAAATTGTTTTATCTTTGCTTTTGCTACTTTATAATATATGATAATTCCATAACAACTAAGTTTGTTGAAAAAGTGACTAATACCTTACTCATGATTCTTGAGTGTTATCAAAGTTGCAGAGAAGCTAACATCTCATAAATGCTAAGTGTTCTTTTATCTCAAGTAGGTTTTACGAATAATCTAATTATAGAATATTTGTAGGCAATGCCCCATCTTCAATTTAAGCAATATGAGTTAGATATTCATTTGAAAGAGTATGTTATTGATCTAGATTGTAGCATTGATATGTTAAAATATTTGGGTGTGATTCTAAATGATTTCATATTTTTGGTATACTAGTTAGAGATCATTTGATTATTTGTATTTCTACAATGCCTTCAAAATTTACATTTAATTTGGCTAAAACATAGTAATTTTATCTTGTAGTTCATTAACACCTCATTACTTTGAGAGTCAGAAGAGTGTAAAAAGACTTGTGTTATGTAATTTATGGATAACTTATATTTTAAATTAGAAACTTTATTCAATTTTTTAGTACTAGTTTTAAATACTAATAGATATCAATCAAATGTCAAAAGCTTTAATTTGTTGCAAATGTAGAATAAAGGTTGAATCCATTAATCTTTATTGTCAGCCTTGTTAATGCAGATCATCACATAATTTTTGCCCACTTACATCATTGCATATATGAAATTTTTAATAAATAAATGGTTATGATTAAATTATAAAACAATTGGTTAAAAATAAAAATAGAAAAATCAGCTAACCACCCATTTATCACTCTTGAGAAGAAAATTTAAACACTTAAAGTTTTAATTTATTAAATACCATAATTATTAAAAATCAAGTATTTGTTGATTTAGAAAGGTTTAGCTCATATGGTGGTTTACATAAACAAAATTAACAGTAAGAGTTGGTTGTTAGTTATATTTATAGCAATTAAGAATTTATGAGATTTAATTAATTTTGTTTACATCAGACTAATATTACAAAATTAAGTAAAATTTAAATTTACTTTATCCTTATTTATTTCATATAAATGACTATTATTTATTTTGTTTATATATTTAAATTACTTACTATATTTTAGTTGTTTATGAAAAGACAATATGATGGTTCTTATTTGAATAATGATGATCAACAAAAAGGTGATGGTTTTTTTGGTAGAAAATATAATGAATTTTGTCATTTAAGGCAATCAAAAGTTATAGACAAGTTACAAAAAAGCAGGACATAGTTGTAAAGTTAATTGAAATACATTAGACCAAATGAGAGCAACCTTCTTAGGCATTGTAGAAACTAGATATTCATTCTAGACTAACAATCATTATTCTATAAACTGATCTTGTGTAGACTGAGATGACTTCCAATTTGTAGGAACATGTTATTGTAAATTGCTCCTTGTTTAGACTTTTATTCTAAAATATACGAGAGTTCCACTCATCCCAGATAGCTTTGACAATAATAGATAGAGTTATGTCGAAGCACGACCTGACTGATTCATCGGCTTGTTTAAAATGGCCATTCCATGTTTTGGTAGAGTTACAACGACAAAGGGCATCCATAATGTAATTTAAACATAATCATCTTACAGCTAGTGTTAACAAATTCACATTGAAAGAAAAAATGCTCATGACTTTCCTCAACCCTCTGACAAAGGATGCACTAGTTGGGAATATTGAGAAAGTTCTTCAACTTATCTACAGCTAGCAATCTATCCTTCATAGCTGACCACAAAGTAAGGGCAACTTTTGGTGACAGTGCTAGATCCAAACCACCTTGGTCCAAGGAATTGTGATATAATGTTTATGCAAGAATTTTCTACATGATTGGTTGGTAAATTTCCCATTTTTGGTGTGTTTACAGATAATACTATCCTCCCCTCCAAGCAAGTTAGTTTGGTGAATTTCTTCATGTATAGATCTATGGACTACATTATGTAATAATATTCATCTATAGTTTGGTGAAGTTCTTCATATATAGATCTAGGAATTATATTTTGTAATAATATTCATCTGTCCCTTAAAGCTTCTACAATTGTCACCCTTTGATCAAGTAAGGATTTGAATCCATCCGTCTCTTACACATTGATTAAAGGATCACAAGATAACCAATAATCAAACCAAAAACTAGTTAGTTAATCATTTCCAACTTGATTAAGAAACTCATTCCTTAAAATATCTCTGGTTTTTAAGATAGCCTTCCAATTGGAAGTTAATGAGTATTTGATTTTAATGCTCCAAATGCTTCTTTTCTTTATGAATATATCATGAACCCATTTGCACCAAAGGGATTGCTTGTCTATCAATAATCTCTAAAGTCTTTTAACTAGCATTACAATATTCATCAATTTCAGTGAGCTAATCCTAAGCCTACCCTTACCTTTAGAAATATAGACGTCTTTCCATTCTATTTTAGCCCTTGTAGTAGTTTCCTCATATCCACTCCATAGAAAGTTGTTGTAAATCCTCTCTATAGTTTTAATGATATTCCTAGGAATAACCAGGTGTGTAGCCCAAAAGACATTAATAGAGTTTAGAACAGAAGATATAAGTTGAATCCTTCCTACAATGGATAGAGATTTAAAACTTCAAGATGCAATTATGCTTTTGATTCTTTCAATTAGTAAAGCAAACTCAGTAGAAGTAGGACTAGAAATTGAGATTGGACTACCAAGACAGACCGTTGGGAATGATTGAAACCTAAAAAAAAGTGATGGAATTGATAACTGATTCATTCTCCAAAGCAGAGTTAAATAATAGGAAACTACTTTTTGCACAATTAACTTCCAAACTAGAGAGTTTGCTGAAGATTTTCAAAGCTTTCATTAAAGTGGAGATTGAGATTTGATCTGCATTGGATAGGAGTATAAGCTCGTTTGCAAAACACAAGTTAGTGATGCTTTAATTTTTGCATTTGGCGTAAAATTTAAAGGCTTTTATCCAATCCACAATTACTTTTAAGAGTTCTATTAAATACTTCCATCATAAGAGCAAAGAGATATTGAGTGATGGGATCCCCTTTTTTGATCCCCTTGGAGCTTTTAAAATGTTTTCTAGGTTGTCCATTCACCAAGATTTTAAAGGAAGGGGTTGTGATTCATTCTAAGATCCATTGAATGAAGATCTAGGGAAAATCCAAGGTCTGTAGAGCATTTAAGATGAACTCCCAATCAACACTATAAAATGCTTTTTTCATATCCAATTTGAGAAGGCAATTGATGTTGAAAACACTAGTTTAATTAATTTTGAATTTAATAATTCATTCTTTAGATCTTATACAAATTTTTAGAACATTTATTTAGTTATTTTTATTTAATAAAAGATTAAAAATTTTATTTATATTTTATATAATTTTTAACAAAATTTAAAATATATAGGTTTTGTTAAGTCAAAGAATATATTGAAAATATCTAAAAGGAGTATAATGGCTTAAGCTATTATAAGTACTAGAGCAATAATTAAGACAAGTTTAACAATCCAGTTATTAGCTTAGCTTGCTTTTAAACATTCCATCTTTTACCAATGCTCTATGAAAGGTTCAATTCCTAGCATCTTGCCATAACAATTTCCCTTATTTATACTAAGTTCCTTTGAATGGTTAACTTATGAATCTTGTGATTGATGCCTAAATAATCTTGCATTCTTTCCCTCCATATAGAGTATATAGTACACCCAAGAGCAAATTTGAAAAGGATGCGATCTCCATCAAACAATTAACGAGGTTGCGTAGCCATTGTATTTTTTTTCTCCTACTCCATTTCTTAACAAAATTGATTATATACAGTTTAATGCTCGGCCAAAGAAATATTATATAGCTACATTTAAAAAGGAGATGGCTAAGTGTTTCAACTTCCATGTTTTACAATCTTTATATAGGATTAGAGTTACTTGTTCCCTTAATCATATCTAATGTATTGAGTCTATTCCTAATTGCAAGCTAGAAACTAAGGAGACTTCTAAGGAGTTTTGCTTGAACTAAACAATTTTATACTATTGACTTTTGAAGCATAAGACCTGAATGGGTCTTTAGAAGATCTATTAGTGAATTTCCTCAAAGATTTCCCTCCATGTGTTAGATCAACTAGGTTAGGATTAGAGGGTAGAAAGGAACCCTCTCAAGATAGGAGCAAAATCCTTTAGAGTTATAATACCACTTATTACTGCTAATTAGCCCTTAGCATCTTATGGAAACATATGTCTGTTGTGGGTCAAGGGCAGCAGGGGCAACAAGATTCTTTTGTCAAACTGACCCCTTTGATCAAGTTTACCAGAGATTCAGATATGGAAAATTCAAATGTGGACAAAGGAAGGAGTAGATAAGTTATTTGAATATTCAAATATAGGGAAAGGAAGGAGTAGATAAGTTATTTGAATAAGATATCAAAATATTAGGAGTTTGTTTTATTTTGATAAGTTGTTTTATCTTTCAGTTAATATTTTTATTGCTGAAAAGTAAGGATTGTTAAGGGTTGTAAGCTAGTTTAGATATAGCTCTTTAGAGCATGAATAAACAAGTAGAATTTTTGTTGACTCATTGTTAGTTATAGAGATCGAAGAGTTCTCTCTTAACAAGCTCTTATTCTTGTAATACATAACGAAACCTTAGTTACGTATTCCAGATCGAACATGAAAGGGAAACAAAATGAAAAAATGCAGAAAGTACCTGATTTCAGTTCCTCAACTTCAAACGAGTGTTTCAAAGCTGAAATGAGCTCGAATCGACTGTCGCCTTCACAAGAATCCATCACCAGGACACGGTTTAAGTCTTTCTATAGTTTTTTTAGGAGAATCCTTATGCTTACGATTGATATCAACAATTGCAGGAGACCTTAACCTATATATATAGCTTCCATATCAGACTTCCCCATTACAAGTCTAATATGGACCATGTCCACACTAAAAAGGATCCATTTTCTACTCGGATTTCGATACGTTGATGTAGATCATTTATTAGGCTACTTTATTATCTTTATCAGGATCAAATTATGTAACTTAGTTGATAATTTAATTATAGTTTTGACTCAAGTTTTAAAAACAATTTTAAAAACTTGGTTAAGCTATGCTACTGTATTAGTCGACTAAGTTTAAAAACAAAGTATTTGATCCAAAGATAATGAAAGTCTATCATTCCGTCCTACAAGGCTTTTGATACCGAAAAGTATCAAATATATGTGTCATGTGTGGCACAGATTCTATATAATCACACATATCTAATACCTCACTAATACGAATGCGAAAATGGAGTGTGGCGAACTAGGATGATACCTTTATGATCTAATACATATCATCTTCGTTTATAAGTCTCAATTTCTCCAACTTTATGTTAAACTGCATGTACTAAACTATAGCAGAGAAATCATGTTTTCTCTCACCGAATGCTAAACAACATTAGAAAAACCTTTATGTTCTCTAATTGAATGCTAGGCTGCATTAGTAAACCTTTATGGGATTAAAAACTTATATCTCCTATGTTACGTGAAACTTTAAGGATATCCGTATAAACTGTATGTGTCTATATGACATAGGTTCGAAGTCAATCTGTATATATGCCCAATGACCTTTAAATGTTTAAGATTGACACAAATCTTAAAACTTCAATTTGTATTATGACAATGTATGATAACATGTATTACTGAGGATAAACAATGATCATCTTTATTGATGAACCATCATACCATCATAATACATTAAAACGTACAAATGTACATGGGGCAAACATAACAATCTTTTAGCTAACAAAGTCTAAGGACTTCAAAACACCCATACTGTATACTTGTAATCCAAACACAAGTGGGCAAATACCTTTAGTTAAAGAATCGACTTATAGTTCCTTAATCTTTAAATGATCCAAACCTTAATGTCACCTTTTCGTATCAACTAATTTGTGGTCAAATATTTGAACTCAAAATGGCAAGACTCTGTGATATTCAATGTTGTTATTAAATAACATAGTAGCTTGATTATCACATTACAACCGAATGGGTTTAGTCACTGAATCAGCCACAGTAATTTCTGAGGTAAACCATCTGTGAAGTAGCCCTATAACATGAACTATGCATGCATGATCGAGGAAATCACTCGTGTTTACTTGACACACTTTCACGACATTGTACCATCTACAAACATAAACTGTAACCTTAAGTGAACTTTCGATCATCCAGACATATAGCTTAATTTGAATCTTGATTCCTTACGAGGTTTAATATGTTGACTTTTCTATATGTCAACAAATAATCCTTGATTTCCTTTAATATTTTAACACTCGCTTAACTGTATTTCAATGGTCTATATTTGGGTTAACCAGATACTAACCAAATAGTCAAACAGTAAATGCAATGTCCTCCCTAATACCTAGCCAAGCATACATTAGGCTATCAACTATACTAGAATATGAAACATTTCCCATAACCTCTCTCTTTACGTTATTGTTTAGATATTGTGCCAAAGATTATCTCTCACTGTGAGGGATAGGTACTACGACAGGTTTATAGTTAATCGTATTAAATCTTTGTAACATATACTTAGTGTATGAACTCTGTGAGAGGTCTGATTAATATTAAGATTTTTCTAGATAAATCTAAATACATAGGAGAAAAGATGCAACACCAAGGTCATTTATGTCAAAGTTCTCGACCAAACGTTGTTTAATCCTATACAACATGGTTAAGTAATTTGACTTGAGCAATATATCATCAATATGCAATAATAAGAAGATAACTTTGCTCCCCCTAACCTCATAGTACAAGCATCTTTTTAACTTTATTTTTCATGAAGCCAAAAGAGGTCATAACCTCATCAATTGTAAGATATCACTTTTAGGAGGTTTGATGTAAATCATATACTGATCTGCATAACACGCAAACCATGTCAGTTCCATCTGGATCTTAAAATCCTTCACATCGTACCATATATACCACTTCATAAAAGTCTTTATTCAGGAAAGCAATTTTGACAACTATCTGATATACTCGTTATCATCATGCGCTACAATTGTTATAATCACTCAAAATGTATCCTTCGAGGATACGAGAGATAAAGTAACATTAAAGTCAGCATTTATTCTTGAGTGAACTATTAGGCAACTAAGCTAGCATATAAACTGCTGAACTTTATCCTGAAATCCTTCAGGTCTTAAAACTTCATTTACAACTGACAGGTTTGCGATTGCGCTACAAAATCAACTAGCTCCTAGACATTATTATATTTCATGACTTGCATCTCATAAGTCATTGCAAGCCACCACAATTTCGCATTGGGTACAGAAACAACTTCTACAAAAGGAACCGGATTCATATTATGTCTAATATGACAATCCTGTTCACCTAATAGAATATGATATCAGATGGGATAATAGGTCATCTCACCTTGGTGGATCTTCATAACTATATTAGATCTTGCACCCTCAGGAACCTCTGTATGTACAGGTATAAGTTCCTGTCCTTGTATAGGTATGGTATAAAGAGCTAGATCCACCGATCTAGCCGTATGAGTAGTGGGTACATAATAACTATAGTATCCACCCTGTTATCATTCAAAGGGTCAACGATCCCACCATCATCTTAGACATCATATTCCAGAAACTTAGCTATTTGTGATTCTATTATTCTGTTCCCTCATTCTCTAGAGTAAAATTTGCAGTCTTTAAAGTTTTTAGGATATCTTACTAAATAGAAATGAGCATAATGAGCAAACAATTTTTCTTTATAAGGATTATACTACCTTGGTAGGGTAGCCCCACACATGAATGTGTGTGAGACTGGGTTTTCACACTTCTAGATAATCAGGTAGATTAATCTTATTTTGCATTGACTTCTTCAAGTCCTTTAGGGTATGGTTATGCCTTTTGACAACAGTCCATTTTGCTCAAGACTACCCAGTATAGTGAATCAAGTCACTATCCCAACCGATTCTATATATCTAACAAACGGACCTTTTCAATTCCTGAAACATCACGGTTGCCATGATATTCTCCTTCACTGTCAAATATGATATTCTGAATGGATTTTCCCAATTAATTCTCAACCTTCAATATTTAAGTAAGAATACATAAATATAATAGAGATAATCATTAACAAATGTCAGAATATATTTAGAATTGCACAATCCAATTGTATAAGGTCGACTAATATCGGTAAGTATTAGACTCAACAAGTCAAAAACATGAGTTAACCTTAATATCCTTATTAGTGAACTTACCCCTGCAATAGTCAACACATGTTTCTAGATCATCATAATCTAGAATTGAGAGAATGCTTTCCTTAATCAATCTCTCAACCCTAGCTCTAAAAATATGGCTTAAACTTTTATGCCACAGTATGTATGAGTTTTCATTCATCAAGGTCTTTCATTTGATGACTTGTTTAGCAAGATATGAAGAAGTATATATCTAATTCGGGGTAAGACACATTCTATACAACCCATATGATAAGAACGTTGTACCATTATATTTTGCATTAAACACAACTGTATAATAAAAGCATTAAATACAAAACGTCAACCTTTTTTGTCCAAAATTGATCCAAAGATCATATATAAAATTTTTCATGTAAAACACAAAATGAACCATGCAATACGGTTCAGTACATTCATTCCCTTTAGATATTACTTCCACTTCTTTATTGCTTTGAACCATCAGTTTCTCCTTCTCTTTATTTGGCTTTATCCTGGATATAAATTTGATCAGATACTCTATTATATAGAAATTATCTGATAGTCATAGTCTTTCCTTCTAGGCCTTATACTGCTGGTTACTTTATATCCCTAAGACCTCTACCAGCATTAGATTGACTACCATCAGTATGTGGAGAAGATTCAGTCTTTTTTTACCTTTGATTTTAGTGAGTTTCATCTTTGCCTTCCATTTAGTTGCATCGGGGGTTGTAGGAGTAACAAGCTTGAATTCCACCTTCTCAGCAACACAATTAGCAATCAAAGTATTGAAATCCCGTTCCTCATCCTGTAAATAATATGACATCACCAGATTACTTAACTGTGGAAAGAGTATATTCAGAGTTTAGTGAATTATGAAGACATCAGGAAGAAGAATGTTTAACATCTTCAATCTACTGTGAAGATGAATCATTCTTAATATGTTCTCTTTTACTCCCCCTTCTCCCGTACGCCTCATAGAGAATAATTCTTTCATCAAAGTACTTATCTCAACATTAGGTGAGATTGTGTACCCCTGGGAGACATTACCAAGAAATTATTTTGCTAGATTTGTGTCCAGAAGTCCACTAAGCAGATGGTTAGGTATGGATCTCTTAATGGTTATAAGACTTAATCTGTCAGACCGATCCTAGACTTCATAGGTTGCTTTATGAGCTTTCGAGCTCATGGATATAGGTGGAGATGGCCTATGTATTTGTATGGCCATATCAACCTCATCTATCTCCATAACATTCAATACATCCTCTGTCCATTTCTTTGTATTGAAATTAGTCAGGGATTCAATGGCGACACTGATTTTATTAACCAAAAAGGTGGCTATAAAGTAACTTTGATTAGATCAGCACAAATGTAGGATAACAATGATACTCAAAGCTATTTAATAATATCTTTACTGAAAATTTAATCACAAATATTATAATACACCTTTGCGCTAAATACATAATATATGCAATTAGACCTCTACATAAAAGCGATCAGAGTACAAACCATCAACTCTCACGACACTACCACCTTTGGGTGAATAGATCATTTAAGCAACGACTTTCCTCCATCTAATGCTTTTATGAACATATCAAAACACTATGTAAGGCTAACACCTTTGGGCAGAATAACTAAACATAAAATCAGAGACATCCCCCTATATGCAAGCAGAACAATTAAAAATACTAACTTGAAATTCCACTTTGGTGACTACATTCTCATCAGCACTCAAAAATTCCACAAACAGAAGGGATGCATCTTTATGTTATCCTCACATTCTTTATGAAAATATAGCATGTGACAATGTAACACCAATAAATGCAAAAACTCGAATGCACAATCTTATTGTCACACACTGGTGTTGAAGACATTCTCTGAAAACTTCATTTAAGATTTTGTAAAAGAAAAATCTCAATAGAGTGATTATCATGCATTACTGGGCACTGAATCGACCGTCTAATACATAAGAACCTCATGTATCTCCTTTATGGCAAGTTCATTGCACAAAATTCACTCAAAAATGATTTTAGAATGTCTCATTTTCATTTTCGAGTAACTATAATGCGATCTCAAACATTGAATATGAGACCTGAGACATTAAATCTTGAAGTATCTGCCTCATGTGATGTCTGAAGCATGAAAATTAACTTGAAATCGGATTTAGAACACCTTAATTCTTTTTTGGAGTTAAATTTTAATATATTACTAATGTAATAAATCCCAAAAAATGGAAAAATTCATTTTATAAATTCCTCGGACCCAGAAACTGACCAAAACACACTGGGGTATCCTTACGGGAAATTTGAAATTTTTGTGTTTTTTTTCTAATTTACTGTAGATGTCTGTACGGTTGACGTCAGCCACACGTCTGCGCGAATGGCACGTGTCGCCCTCCGATCAGCTAGTTGTCTGGTCCATATTTGGTCACGTGTCCGACAAGTGCAGCGTACTTGCTAAACTCGTCGCCTCCCCCGCATTACTATTCATGGTCGGGCGCGTTTGTAATCGCTTCCTGGCTGGAAAAAGACAATTTTTAGGGAGTTTTGGGGTCTATTTTTCACAATCCCGGGCTCGTTTTCAACCCATTTCTCAAGGCTAAACACATGCATACTACTTTCATACAATAAAAGCAAGAAAAAAACAAAAAAACAGAAGTTAAATCTCTGAAAATCTTATGGGGAGAAAAATCAAGAAATCTCTATTTTGAACCATCCTATCACGTCACTACTTTGATATCACGTGTAATACGTAATGGTACCTTAGTTATGTATCCCATATCAAATGTGAAAGGGAAAAAAAAGATGAAGAAATACGAAAAGGACTTGACTTCGATTCCTCAACTTCAAATGAACTTTTTGAAGCCGAAACGAGCTCGAATCTATCGTCGTCTTCACATAAATCCATTACCAGGACACGATGTAGGTCTTTCTACAGTTTTCTCAAAACGTAAGCTCTTTTAACGGGTCAAAGAATCCTTCTGCTTACGATTGATATCAGCAACTGCAGGAAATCTTAACTTATATATAGCTTCCATTTCGGGCTTCCCTATCACAAGTCTGATATGGATCAAGTCCACACTAAAAGGGATCCATTTTTTGCCCGAACTTCGACCCATTGATTTAGCTCATTTATTGGGCCAATTTATTATCTTTATCTAGATCAAATTACGTAACTTAACCGATAATTTATTTAAAAACTAAATAATGCAATTAAATGTTGTCCAACTTTGTGGGAAAGGACAAAAATGTCCAACAATTCCCTCATTCAAGATAGGTCATAAAGGGAGAAAGCCTCTAAAACATAACCTATATGATATTCAGCTACAAGGTCCCATAACTAGAAGTCAGTCTAGGGCCTGTAACAATTTGGTATTAAAGCTGCTAGTGTTGAGAGACGGATGTAATTTCCAGCAACAATTTGAAGCCTTTATGGCACTAGGAAGATCGAGCCAAAGATAGGGCAATGAAACAAAAGGAAAAGACACTTAATAAAGCTAGATAGAAGGATGTTGCAGCCCAGCTAGAAAGACTATCCTGAGAATTAGCCGTCATCCATAGAAAGGGGTCATCAGTATGGACGACAAGAACAATGGACTAAAGCAGGAAACCAAGAAAGGGGCAACTTTGTTCCAAAATAATCTAAACTTGATTTTCCACGTTATGATGGATCTTCTAAACCTTTGAGTTGGTTAAACCGCTGCGAGCATTTCTTTCTTCATCAACGTACTGCAGCAAAAGACAAGGTTGGATTGGCATCCTTTCTTTTAGAAGGAGATGCTCAATTGTGGTTCATTAAATTAGAGCAGGACCGACCACAATTGACTTGGGATGAATTCAAAACCAACTACAACCTGTGTTTTGGACCTCTACTTTACAGTAACAAGCTTAGGGAACTGTCCAAACTCAGACAAACAGGGACTATCAAGGAGTACCAAAGGCGTTTCGAACAATTGGTAGCCAGGGCCAATACCTTATCTTAAGAACAGGAGGTGAAAATCTTCATCAACAACTTAAAAAAATCAATAGCAGTAGAAGTAGAACTACAAAATCCACAAGATTTGACTAGTGCTATGAGCTTGGCCTGGCTTTATGAACAAATGGGAATCTAACAACGATTAGAGGCAAGTGGTTCTTGAAAGGGATCTATTAGTATAAATTAGCGAAAACCCTTTGCAAAAAGACGTACTCAGGCACAGATGGAGGAAAGGCATGCCAAGGGCTTGTGTTTCAATAGTGACGAACATTATAAAATAGGCATCAATGTAAACGACTGTTCTAGTTAGAAGGTGTTAATGAAAATGAATTAGAAAAATTGGAAGAAGACGTAGAGGAGCCAAAAATATGTTTCCATGCAATTTGACAGCGCTTGTCGAGTGTAATGCCAAATTTACCATGAAAACTACCTATAATTTCCACCATCGTGACAGTCATTTTGAAGTTGGTGACAAGGTCCTGTATAAGCTTCACCCTCATTAACAGTTATTTTAACTTCTAAAAGCAACAGAAAATTATCTCCTCACTTTTACAGGCCCTTCCCTATTGCTAAAAAAGTTGGGACGGTTGCTTACCACCTCACCCTTCCACTAGAAGCCAAAATTCATCTTGTATTCCATGTTTCCCGTCTAAAGAAATTCTACGGATCACCTAGCACAGTACCTCAACTTCCAACTATTTACAAAGTTACTGTTCAGCCCACTCCCAAAGCAGTATTGAAGTCACATACCTTCCTTGGAATTCCACAAGTTCTCATTCATTGGGAAGGTCTCCTGCCTATTGATACTTATTGGGAACTAGTTTCTAATATACTTCATTGTTATCCCCCTATTGTGTTTGTAGATCAAGAGCAATAGGGTCAGCAAGATTTTGTTGTCAAAGTGGCCCTCTTTGACCAAGTTTACCAACGATTCACACATAGCAAATTCAAACGTGGATAAAGGAAGGAGTAGATAAGTTATTTGAATATTCAAACGTGAGGAAAGGAAAGAGTAGATAAGTTATTTGTATATGATATCAGAATATTAGGAGTTTGTTTTAATATGATAAGTTGTTTTATCTTCACTTAAGATTTTTATTGCTGAAAAGTAGGGATTGTTAAGGGCTATAAGCTAGTTTAAATATAGCTTTTTAGAGCATAAATAAACAATTAGAATTTTTGATGACTCATTGTTAGTTCCAGATATCGAAGAGTTCTCTCTTAATGAGCTCTTATTCCCTCATTCAAGATGGGTCATAAAGGAAGGAAGTCTCTCAAACATAACCTATATGATATTTAGCTACAACGTCCCATAATTAGAAGTCGGTCTAGGCCTGTGACAATGTCTCATATTATGTAACTCAGGTATTAAGTAGAGAGAACCAAGATCACATTAGTTATCAAATCACAACGAAGCATTTTCCTCATTGCCAATTCTATATTTGATCTCAATATGTAATTTATCCCTCAACCTTAAAAGTTGGACTATTATCTAAGAGGAAACACTTTTAGGTTTGAGTCTCCCAAAGTTCTTTCCTACTAAGTAATGTCCATGTAATCATTTAGATTATGAATGACTCATTGCCTGTAAGAATTATCCATATTCCTTGACAAGCATCACTCTATTCATTAGTTTAATAGGTAAAATACCTAACAACAATCCCCTCTTCATTGTTTTGCAAGCAAACCTTATTTTGTCTGATCTTCACATAAAGCTTTTTATAGGGATCTCCAATCCATAATAAATTCCTCACCAATTTATCAGTATATTTAGACATGTTCTCATAAATCACTAAACGAAAGGACTGTTAGATATGTAAATTATTCAAAACTAATAAGACTAGTTACAACTTACCCGTAAAGGAGAGACACTTGGTCCTCCATGAGTTATTCTCCTTTGCATAGAATCAAATAAGTTTTGAATTTGCCCATATGTGAGCCTATTTGTTATAAGTACCCTTAAGATAGGTGAATAGAGGGAATCTGTTTTGCAACTCTGATATTTCAACTAGGCAAAGTGAAATTTGTTCAACTCCAGCTGAACCCATTAAATGGCTCTTGTCTTTGTTAATTGATAAACCTGAAGGAATTAATCATGGAAGCAATATAATTAAGCATAGTATCACAAGCCAATAATAAGTTATAAATTGAATATTCTCAATTTCTTGGATTTATTGTGAAGTATGAAGTTTCCAAATATATCGGTTTATAGTTTGGATTTAAATTTTGAAATTTTAATAACGTCAAATTTGAGTTTGAAAAAGTAAGATCGTTCGTTGCATTAAATATAGAATCGAGATTCTAAAAATTTTAAAACTAAATTTTAATTAAATTTGATAACTCTACCTAACAATTATCCTGAAGTTTTTAAATAATCATTTCAGGTTCAATGAATATAATTAATAGAGTCTATTCTTTTTCTTTCTTATAAATATAACTAAAGTATAATTGGTAAAGTAGTCAATCTCTAACACACTCAAATTTTCTTTACTTTACTGATTTACCAATTCTACATTCTGGCCTACAACTCAGTTCTAACAATCTAAAGCTAAGACTATCAGTAACCAAGTATTACTGATGTTAAAAACAAACATCAACTTAGACTCCCTCTGTCGCTCTCCTCATTTTTGTTACCCAAAACTGAATAATTCTGACAAAAGTTTAGGGATGTTTGTTTCCATTTTTGTTTTTAATTTTTTGTTTTTATTTTCAAATTCAGTAAAAAAAAAACTTGTTTGTTTTACTTTTTAGTTTCTATTTTTAATTTTGGTTTTTTCCAATTTTCAAAAATTATGAAAACCATAAAAAATAGTTTTTGTTTCCTGTTTTTGTTTTTTTTCATAATATGATATAATATCATTTAAATATATATTATTTAATTATTTAATTATTAATAAAATTATGAATTATTTAATTCAAGATTATATATTTAATAAATTAAAATTAATTATCATTCAAAATTATAAATAATTTAATTTAATTTAATTTTTATAATTAAATTATTTACAATTAAATTTTAATAATTATTAATAAATATAATTAAATTTAAATATATAAATATTCAAATAAAATTTAATTTTATAATTAAAATATATTTCAAATAAATATTAATTTATAGATAAAAATTAAATTATTTATTTTATTAAAATAACATAATTTTATTAATAATTTGTTAATAAATATTATACAAGAGATTAAATAAATTTATTTAATTAAAAATAATTTATTTTTAAGTTTTATCTAATATGTAATTATTACCAATGATAAAAATATAACTATATTAACATTAACAACCAAACAAATTTTTACTTTTATTTGAAAGAAAGAAACAAAATTAAAAGCTACAACAACAAAATAGAAGGTGAACCGAACAATACCTTAATAATTTGATATCGTGGAGAAATTCTTCATCAGTTAGCTGGACTCCAAGTTGGTACGTGTTCTAGGGAAATTGTTCAGATCAATGTAGGGATACAAACTGCCCACTATAGTCTTAAATTACAATATTATCATCCATAGCTTTCTTTTTTGTTCTTTAAGTTATTGCCCTATCTTTGAGATTATCTAGTTAATTTCCTTTCATAAACCCCATTTGTGAGAATTCCATTGACAGAGATACCGGACATGGACAAAATCAAAAAAGCAAACAATGAAGAGGGTAGTACGGATCTAAAGGCTTCTGTTCAAGACAACAGCAGCCTGACAAACCAGCATAAACACAAAATGGACAGCAATACAAAAGCATCTGAACGCAGCATCCTTAAGAAAAATCAACAGCCAAATCAAAAGTTCAAAAGATGACATCACTTGAGCAAAACATAGAAACATCTATTCCAAGCTGCATCTTCAAAATGCATGCTCAAATCACTTAACTCTGTCCTCCATTTTCCGAACGGCTTTATCTATGGCAGGTATATTCTTCTTCAAGATTGACCATTGCTCTTCTTTCAAACTTATACCTGTGAACATAAAATAAGTAAATTGTTCATAGAACTTCAAGTGCTATTGGTGTACTTGACTCATATATAAAAAAAAAAAAGGCAGAGAAATCGATCAACTTATAATAACTTGAGCTAACCTTATAAACAACACAATACTATGCATACACTGGGGACTAGAGGGAAAATTCTACTTTTTCTCTTTATGTTACAGTGGGAAACAGAGGTATTTACAGCAATCAAACATAGAACAATAAAATTCGAAACTCGAAGTTTTTGTAGGTTAGGCATGATGCCAAATGGATTATAGATAAATCAGACTGTATTGTTAAATTACAAGATGCTTCCATACACAAGGACTGAAGTATAACATGTCATGTGAATACCAGTTATGCTTAAATGCACCACTATACTTCACATACATAAATGAAGCGAAGTTATTCAAATTCAAATGATTTAAATCGTTGCAATTGTATCAATGATCCTACAAGAGAGGAGAATGTATTCACCATAAATCCTTAATAACAGAGATGTGTACAAAACAAAATAAATCTACTAAAATACCAATGATATGAAAATTTTCATCAAGTTATCAATAAAGAATACTGTAGATTTTATTGAAGTTCATTCATTGATTGGTGATAATCACAAACAAGCCTCACAGTACCAAGAGACTATTTTGCTTCCCGCTGAAATAATTCAATCACGAGAGGGAGCAAATGCAAGATATACGATATTCTACAACTCAACCAAGGGAAGGGTTCATAGAACATTTCCTCTTCATCTTATTATGAATAAAGAAACTGCTCAATCAGTAAGAGTCTATGCCAGACCAGAGACAAATTCTTAAACCTTTTCTTCGAATATGCAATTATATAAAACTGATTGATGAGCCTCATAAAGGAAAACCAGAGAATTCTTCCAACCCTCAAATTGAACAATTGATGAGAACAGTTTCCACGATACAAACACGAGTTCAAAATTTGAAAACACTGTATGGATGCTAAGTTTATCTTAATAAGTTTTCATTGTCCTTTCCATATGCTTTGTGTCAGTTCATGCACATAAGCTTCATTGAGATGGATTTCAAGTTTTCTTTGTAATACAATCCTAGTGTCATATATCCTCTTCAACAGCATTCCCACTCAAAGAGAGAGAACACTAACATATACACGTAAGTACAAAAGCCAGTCATTTATGCTCATAATTTTTATATCAGAAAACAATCTCCGCGACCTATTTAGTCACTTGAAAGTAACGGGAAATCATTATGGTGCAGCTAAAAGAGATGAAAGAGCAACTATCTTCTAACATATAAGCATTCCACTACAAGCAAAATTTGGATCCTCCCTTATTAGGATCAACTCATAGCATCAGGTAACACCAGATTTTATAATCTATCCGACACCCAGCAACATAAATATTTTCAACTTCTGCAATTTTTCATATTCGAGAATTAACCGAGTACATCTCATGGTGACTAATCTTAGCAGAAGTAGTAATTTCCTCTTAACTAGTAGTTGGACGGAAAAAAAAAATCTTAATTGTTTCTGCATCATGACATCGAGCTAAAAAGAAAAATAAAACACAAAAGAAGAAAGATAAATAAGGTAAGAATTAATATATGAAAGCACAACGAATGTGTGTGCATATATATATACCTTTGGAACTAGGGAGTTCTTTCCCATCTTTTTTGTAGTACTCCCTTATTGAGACCAAGGTTGTTCCCCTGAAGTCTTGGATTGTCACCCGCCTCTTATCTGACAGCTAAACATTTAAAGAAAGCAAAGAAACTTAACAAAGAGGTAATGCTTCAATTACAAGCTTGAACATATTCTTGCCAAACCATTGGAAGAAAAGGAAAACACACTAAAAAAATCACCAAAAAAGAAATCCCAAAACAATTGAGCAAATTTCTATACTACCTAAACGAAATCAACAATAAAATTAAATTAAAGTCCGATTCGCGCTGAATCAGAAAAGGGGAAAATTAGAACAAGAACGAAAACCCGACAAGCAACCAAAAACCCAGAAAAGGAGAGTCAACACTGACCCTACAAACTATGAGATCACCGTCATCATCGTACTCTTTGTCATTTGAACGGCTTGCTTGTTCTTCTTTGGTCTGTTGTTCTTCAAGAAAGGTATTGACAACGTGCCTGACAAAAGCCTTGTACTCGGATTTGTTGAGGTCAAGGTCGAGCTTCTGAGAAGCAGCTTTCCTAATCAGGTGCTCTGTAGTGGAATTGATGTCGGATTCTTCCAGGATTTGTCGTACTACCTGCTCTATTCTTATTTTCAGCTTTTGCTCCATATCTCCCCCTCTTATTTTCTCGCACCACCTGGAGTGAAGCGCGAGGCAGCTACCAATTTAACACAAAATTTAAAATCATGTAGTGCTCCGCAAGACAGCGAGCCAATACCCAATTTAACAGAAATTTTCTGCATTTAGTTGGACTATGGAATAAAATGGAATAAAATAAAATAAAATAGAATGATTTATATCATAAAAATAAAATGTAAATAAATATAATATTAGAAAATTATTGTTTAGGAATAATAGAAAGGCGCATAATATAATATAATAAAATGTTGTTTGAAAGAAGGATTCATAAATTTAATATAGTGAAATGTTATTTATCATTTTATATTTCATCTTAAACCCTCCAAATCGGAGGTAATTTATTTTTATTTTTTAGGATAGAATAGGATGTAATGTGAAAACATCTCCTTTCATTCAATTTTATTATAAATCATTCTCTCAAACGATAGAGTAATATTATATTTCATTCCATTCTATTAATAAATACGCAACTAAACATAGCCTGCTACCTAGCCACCAAGAAGCAGAGTGGAGATGGATAATTAATTTGTGTCTCATGCAATATTATAAATACCAAACACTATTATGTTACAATACTATATCGGTATTGATATACTATTTTAGGTAATTTTTAAATTTATAAAGTAGTTCTTAAATTTTAAAATTATAAAATAGTCACTCAATATGTTGTATTATATAATTTATAATTTTATATAAACACTATTTTCAAAAATCATAATAATAAAATTTTAAATTTAACAATAATCTATTTGTTTTTATGAATATTGTTTTTCACATATTTCATGGTAGAAATATAAAATTAAAAACAATATAAAATATTTAAAATGTTACAATTTCATTATATAATAAATAATAACTATATCAAAATATCAAAAAAAGAATGATAAATATTTATGACTCTCTAACTATTACACTTTACAATAAGATTTCGTGCTGAAGAAACAACTAACTAGAAGTGAAGCTTGCAACAAAAATATTTACAATTTTATTTATATTGCACATATAGAATTTAAAATACAAATCAAGCATAAGTGAAATTAAAAGAAGAGGAAAAATAAAAATCTAGAACTTTATTCAATCAAATACCTACTCAAATTGCATCTATCATAATTCTTATTTGATACAAAATCCTCACCAACGAGAGGAGCCTTATCATTTTTCATCATTCAAATTCATTGCACGAAATGACATGTGAGTACTTTCTCATCAAAGATTATCTTCCAAGTTACTCTCATCCATGAAATCTGATTCACACCTTTTTGCATTAACACATTAACTTAAAATTTAAATTGTAAACCTTTACAATTTTAGAACACCACTTTTTAATTGTTTCCACAAAGCAACTGTAAGACAACAAAATTAGCATTATAAACAAAATAAAGTGATGATTAATTTTCAACAAGTAACAAAAATTATATATTGTAAACCATTACAATTTTAGAGCACCACTTCTGAATTGTTTCCACCAAACAACTGTAAGACAACATTATAAACAAAATAAAGTGATAATTAATTTTCAACAAGCAACAAAAATTATATATATATATATATATATATTAAGTTTGTCTCTTTGACAAATAACAATTGACATCCTAGAATCACCATAAGCATCTTTATAAATCTCTTTTTGTGAGCTTAAGAGATATTGCATCATCTCATGAGCAACAATTGTTGTAATAATTAATAGTATTCCCCTATTAACTTTAACTTTGTTTATAAACTTGGTCTGAAATAGGCACTAGGACTAAAAATTCCCTAACTGTAGACAACAAGAGTAAAGTTATCTTTTTCATCTCTCATTGATAACTGCAAGATAAGGTGTGTATAAAGAAGGTCTATTTTTTATATTGGCCTTGATTACTTGCTTCACCCTTTCTATGGTATCATAAAAATGACCAATTGTTGCCTTCTCATCACTATCAATCAAGCAGAGTAACCTTACTAAAGGCTTACAAACTCATATGACAAAATGACATTATAGTCAAAATTCATTATCTTTAAGTGTAATTTTAGAAAGCTTCAATCCAACATTAAACCTAACATGATAAGATGCAGCCTACTTATCACTTGAAAATATTTGTCCCAACTCTTTTTTCATCATAATAAAACATTAAAGTGATAAGAAATTAGTTACAAATTTAGTAATAGCACGGCAATACAAATTCTTACCATTTGTGAAATTCTTTCTCATTAAATGTATAACCTATGCACAATTGTCGATGAACTTGGTCACCTTTTTTGCTTTCTATATAGTCTCATCAATAATAAGAAAATATCTAGAATCTCCTATATTTCTCAACATTAGGTCAATAGAACAAAGAGTCCAATAAAAAGAATTACACCGATTTTGCAATCTTCTTCCAGCTACTTTATAATCAAAATCATTGTCAGTAATGAACTGAACAATATTTTATGACCCAACTTCATTTACAATTTCATCAAATATTTGAATAGAGTATCATCATTCCTAATAAGGCTAGATACATCAATAGATTTTAAAAACATTATCTCCTCTGCAAAATAAACCAAAAAATTAATAATAGTTTCCTATTTTTTATTTGTCCAACCACCACACATGATTGAAACCAAAAAGTCATTGTTCTTTCATCCAAGTAACTTTTTATTTCATAAATAAAGCTACTCAGAGTTTTACCTTTATAGTCCTAAATTGAAAGAGCTTTGTATCATGGAACATAAGAGGCAATAGCATTTACCACAGGTTGATAATAATAAGATTGGGCTTCATTGAATGATATATTTAGATTATACCATCATGTAGCCATTGCATATCTAAATTATGAGTCATTCTCTAAATTGCAAGGCACTACAGATTGAAGGTTGAGCTTTAGGAGTTATTCTTTTTGCAAAAAAAATTAGACACCTATCTTCTCCTTTTCCTAACATCAAGCTCAACATTCCCTTTTTATTGGGTAGGAATACTACCACCTTCAAAATTTCTACTATAATCTTGACCACGACAAGAAAAATTCCACTACTAATTTTATAGTTCAATCCTTGCCTTCTATCTTTCTCATGCTGATACTCTTCAAATAAAGTCTTTATTTGTAATTTTAAATCATGACTCACTTTTTTATAAGGCTCTACATCACCTTTGACCCCAACTAAATGCTTCTTTAATTTAGTGATTCCTCCACCTTGCAAGTGCATGTTACAAAAAGGTATTGTTCTTCACACCGAGAACCAATGCAACATGAACTCAAGCCATATCATTGAATCATTTTAAAGTGGTTGAATTATCAGGAGTACTTGAACTTCCTTCTATTTATCTATAAAAATAAATGAAGAAATATATCAAGATTAACTTAACTTCATATCAAAATAAATTTGTGTAAAAAAGTATGAAGAAATAGATCAATAATACTTTCTCAATAACTCTTGTTTCTTTCCAAATCCAAACATTAAATATATACATCGATTGCTACAAAACTATAACTCTTTTTGTTTGATTACATAATTCAAATATAAGATTAGAACTATAAGCTATTTTGTGTAATCATATAATTCAAAAATAAAATCATAACTATAGCCTATTTTGTATGGTTATATAATTCAATCATAAACTCAAAAAGTCACAACTATATAAGTCATTTTATATTATTATGTAATTCAACTATAAACTCACATCTATAATTCAATTTGTGTAATCACATAATTCAACCATAAAGTTACAAATATAACTTATTTTGTGTGAATACATAATTTTAAAAAAACTCACAATTATAACCTATTTTGTATAATTATGTGATTCAATCATAAACTTTTAACTATAACTTATTTTGTATGATTATTGATTAGTTGATTAAATAATCCAATTATAGATATAAACTCATAATTATAATTCAATTTGTATAATTACAAATCAAATAATTCAACCATAAATAATCCATTTTGATTATTACAAAATTAAATTTATAATATATACCATTTATAATAAAGCATAACCTTTCATTCAAATTTTAGTATATCTCAATCTTAAATTTTAGACAATAGTAACCTCAAACTCATAATCCAATTTAAAATTCTAGTTCTCAATCATCACAAAAATTTAGAAACATAACCAATTCTAATTTCCAAATGAATAACATGTTAATTTTTATAAATGACATAAATTTAAACTTCCATTTCAATATTCCAAAATCCTAAATTCATATTTCACAATTCACAAGCCATCCATGATAGATGATACACTACATCCACAAGCCTACAACACAAACAATCATATGATAGATGATACACTACATCCACAAGCCTACAACACAAACAATCATACACACATATACATGGTTTCACAATCCACACATATAGATACACTAACAAAATGTTGACAAGTGACAAGTGATAAATGAAAAGTCACAATACTGCAATTTTAGATCACAACACAACACAATAGGGTGATGATTGGCAGGGACTGCCAGCGATTTGCAATGATGGCATGACTAGTTGGTGCAACTGGAGAGTGGCTACTGGCAGGTGCAATAATATGACTAGCGAATGGTAATGGTTGGTGCGATTGGCAACTAGGGACCACTGATGATGGGTCTGGGTTTAGCGACTGGTGGAGGAGAGGAGCAAGTAAATTGCAACACAGGGGGAATGGTTGAATAGGTGTAGGAAACAAATTGTTAGGTATTTTTTTACATTTTGTCCTCTAATTTTTTTAAATTTAGGATACTAACCGATTTTTGACTAATATTTTAAACATTAAACAGTACCACTGGCCAGTATGAAATGCAATAATTTTGTACCATTTTCTAACTAGTATGGTATGAAATTAAGAAGATTGGTTTTATAGGGTGATTCAATTCACAACTAATCTAAATAAAAAAAATTTGTTATAAGAGCTGAGATGGATTAAATCTTATAAATATTATTGAAATTAACTTTATTATTTAATTTTAAATAACTTATTCATTAAAAAATTTATTTAAATTACATTATTTATCAGTCATTTTATGTATTTAATGATTTATCTAATACTTATTTAATAGAAAACAACTATAATTTTTATCGATATAAAAATGAAGAAAACTAATTAAAAGTTTATTGGCACATATTAATAGAACACAAAAATGAATACCTCAAATGACTACAATGTATAGTCACAATTTTGTTGCCACTAAAAATAAGCAAATTTTCAAAGACCATGTTTCTTTTGTCATTGAGCCCTTGTGTGTGATTAAATCCTTTTTTGATATTTTGTTTGACTAACTATTATATTTATTTGTGTGTGTGGTGAAGATAGATTCAACCTTCTTAGCAATGGTGGGAGAGTTGAACTTATTAAAGTATCAAAAACGGTGGTGGATCTTCAATCGAGATGCTTACCCAGAAGTCTTGGTCTGATTCCCTCCTAATCCCAAAAGAAATATAAACATGTCATTCTTTTGCTGATCAACTGCATGTTTATTGGTTATAGAGATGTTTCTTTGTTTCCTGTTATTTATAAGTTCCCCTTATGTACACGTTGATCCCCTTTAATCTAATGCTATTATTTTTTAAAAAAAACTACGTTGATCCCCTTTAATCTAATGCTATTATTTTAAAAAAAACTCTCTATTGGAGTGTTTTTTTTGTACTAGCACAAGTATAAAAAGAAGAAGAATACCCGAGGGAGAAGATACATAAAACCTAACATAATTAAAAGTTGCAAAGCTAACATTAGGATGATCAGACTCAGGAATATGGGATTGAATGGTTATGCATCCCTCTCACTTTGATTGTGTCTTCCTTATAGCATGCATTGCCTCCCTTCCTTTCTCCTCTCCTTGCCTTCTTCTCTTCTTATGCCTACCTGCTACTACCTAGTTCATTCTTTTAGTTTGAACTAGGTTCTTTCCTTTTAAAGTCACCCTTAGTTTAACTTTCCTTCCTGATCTAGATCTTGACCGTTTACCATTATTAGCAAAATGTCATTTGGACCCTCAACCACACCCCCTTCTCCTGTAGCTAATTCTGAGCCTCATCTGAAGTAAGAAGACTTCCCTCTTCTCCTATCTACTCAGAATGCGGCCCTCTTCTCAGAAAGTGGAGAAATAGTCTTAGAGTTGAACTATTTAGCTATTTAGCTAGCTATTTGGTTACTCCTCTAGCATTGGATGATAACAATACTATCATCAAAAGGGTAGGATATGCAAAGGAATGCATAGAAGTTGCTGCCAACAAGAAGTTGCCTGAAATCATCCCTATAATGAAGTTTAATGGCAATGGAGAGCCAGTAGGATATGGTTAAGTTTTCATATCCATGGAGACCTTATATAAGGACCCAATATATACCCTAGAAGCATTATAATATGTGCATTATAGTATTTCTAAGGTGTACTAAGAAGTGAACATAAAGAACTAAGTGTATCTAAGCATAATAAGGGACACAATGATAATTACTTTAACAGACAAGGGTAACTTGGAAATTTCTTCATTTAAGAATGGACATGACTAATTATATGTGAAAGATGGAATAGAATGAATCAATTGATGATTTTATAGGCCAATGTGGGAACTAAAGGAAGAAGAAGGACCAAATGTGCAATTTTGCCAAAAATCAACATATGATCCATTGGGATTGAAACATGTGTCTAAGACTAGAAATTTCATGAAAAGGGGAGTAGAAGAGAGGGGAGAGGGACGTGTATGTAGGGTTTTAACTCTAGAATTTTCTCTTCTCATCTCCTATCCATTCCATCTCCTTAATCACCTTATTTTGTATAAGGAATCAAGCCAATCCTAGGTGAAAATCATGGTAAGAGTTAGTGGTTTTTCTTCCCATCTTCATTTTTTCTTACTTTGCTCATGAAGATTTGGAATTAGGATTGAGATGTGTATTTTGGTGTTTCTAGTTGGTGAATCAAGCAAAGCTAAATGGGAAGAGAAGGAAGAGCACTAGAAGAAGAGCTAATTGACAAACTTCAAGGTTTGGGATTAAACTTAGTTAGTTTCTGCATGTGTGAATATTTAAATATGTATGAAGATTTATTTGGACATGGAATGGCTTCTATAATGATTACCTAGTGTTACTTTGCATGGAATTAGTTAAATATGACAAGAGAGAGTAACGTTTAGTGAAATTATGTCATAGGTTATTGGTTCACCTAAACCAGCCCCATTGTTTTGGATATAACTCTGGTTATAGACCTCCAAATTGGGTGACTCCAATTGGAGATCAAACTTAAGACATATAACTAAAAGTATCTAGAAGAGACTCAAACTTAATTCTGGCTTTATGACATTGGAAATTGAGATTGAAAATGGTGACATGATACTACCCCTATATTGGAGTAACTTATGATGTTTAGTGCATATTCCATTGTTTAGAAGTCCAAATGGTATGATTTTTAGTGCTAAAAAAACTAAAGATATAGGAAGATAAATGTTAGAAGACCTCAAAGCTTAAATTGAATTTTTTCTATGTTAAAATTACGAAACAACTGGAGACAATCGCGTAACTTATTTTTGGATTAATTTGTTTGCCTATTTTTAAACCCACCATGTGCTTAGCCCATTGCACTATTTTGAGTTTTTCTCTTTCTTATTTTTTTACCGAATCATATCTGAACCTTTTCATATGTTTATGAAACTTTGCAAAAACTTAGAAATAAATGAAATATGACTTATCATATATGGAGTGGGTGATTAAACGTTGAAATTTAAGATTGGTTATAATGTATGCTAAAGGAAATTTACATGTATAAAGATGATCTATATGCATATTTATTGCTTATATATGTATATTATAATTATACAATTGTGATTTTGATACCTTTCTAATGGTGCTAAGTTATGACTTGCATGTATGAACGCAAATACAAATTTTATGATTTCAAATGAATATCTTATGATTTGTCAATATATGAATTATGAAATTGTCAAATGGTTAAAAGGAAAATGTTACAGTGCTTGCTTTATTATTGTGGTGGTGGATAAAAGGCATGCCTATGGGGTTACAATGCAGCCTACTACAGTTTGACCCCACTAGTGTCTTCATTTCGAGACTATAGTGTCCCTACAGTTTGATACCTTTGGGTATCTATAGTTTGATGCCTTCGGGTATCCATAGTTTAATATCTTCGGATATCCATAACTATAGGAATGTGCAGGCTTAACACAGAAAGGAAATTAAACAATTATAAATAAGAGATACAATATGACAATATGAATAATTTGTATTGATGATCTTTGAAAATCAATATTTGGCTTATAAATGTGAATTTACAACGTATGGTTGAAACATATTTTCATTATGTACATTGCTTAATTATTCCATCATTGTTTACATGAATTTATGGTATTCGTGAATGTGTGTGTGATTGGTGGATGACTGCTATGAATGGTCATCCAAACTAAGTATTTCCTCACTAAGCTTTCAAACTTACCACAAGTGTTAATCCGTCTAGGTCTAAGTAATAGAAGTAAGGCACATAAATCATCTGTAATGACTAAGGCCAACTGTTAGAAGTAAAAGTACAACTGGATGTGTCTTTTGATTAAACAATGGTTGAATATGTAATGAAGGAAATTGTAGTTTCTTAACAGTTTGTAATTAAGAATTTAAGTTGTGTATAATATCTCTTTTGGATTACCATATAAATTTAATGATGTAATACTACTTTTAAATGGTAACGTTAAGGTATATTAAAGTTTGTAATATGTATATGTGCAAAATTGAATAGACAAAGGAGTGATAACTGATAGTTGTAGATTGCATCATATTTTAGTGGATAGTTTGGTGTATGTTTAGTTGTTAACTTGATTATTTAGTATGTGTTTAGGTTAGAATTGTGTTAGTTTATTAAATATTTGTGCTTTACATGTTTTATGGGTTAGAGCATGATTTTGAGCTTCAATGTTGTGTATTTGAGGTGCCTTGATGAGTTTGTCACTATTTTAGGGTCAATATCGAAGAATGAAGGAGTTTCAGAGGGAACTTGAGCCATAACATTGACCTACGGCTGTTGTATGTAGGCCACGATCGTGGCCAGCATTGGGATACACATAGAGACACTTCCAGAGTCAAGTTTTCAAGGGAATTTTCGATTTGCAAGTGCATGAACACAAGGAGCATGATAAGGTCTAACGAGCTTAGTGAAGAACAGTTTTCAAATATTACAAGGCATAAAAGAGAGTTAAAAAAAGGTAGATGTCAAGACAGAATACAAAGGAATAAGGCAGAAGAAGGAGAGAAAGAAGAGGATATTGATGGACTTCATGAGGCTAGGTTTCAGCCATCAAGGAGTTGCAAGGCCTGCGGTTCAAGCCAATAACTTTAAGATCAGGCTTGCACTCTTTAATATACTTCATAGCGATATGCAGTTTTATAGGTTGTCAAACGAAGATCCCAACCCCCTTCTTGCAAACTTCTTAGAGATCTGTGACACCTTCAGGTTTAATGGGATGTCTGATGATGCTGTAAGGTTAAGATTACTTCCTTTTACCTTGAGGGATTAGGCAAAGTCATAGTATAACTCACTCAGTTCAGGATAAATCACTACTTGGGAGCAGCTAGCCTAAGCTTTCCTGGCTAAGTACTTCCCCTTGACCACGATAACAAGAATCATTAAGGAGATCATAAACCTTCAACATAGTGATGGAGAGTCATTGTATAAAGCCTGGAAGAGATTTAAGGAATTATAAAGGAGAGGTCCCCACCACAACCTTCTGAGGGAGTTCCTTTTGCAAACATTTTATAATGGTGTGAATCAGAGCACAAGGGGAACCATAGATCCAGTCACAAGAGGATCTTTGATGAGGAAAATTATTGATGCAGCTTATGACCTTTTGGAAGGGTTTGGCGAGCAACAATTGCATATGGTCAAATGAAAGGAGTAGACAAGGGTCCAAAGAGCAAAAAGGGATGATTCTAATTAAATCGGTGACAACTTTGCAGGCACAGATTATCACCCTCACCAAGCAGTTAAGCAACATGCAAGGAGCTTATTCATCCACAATCAAGGCCATGCAATTACAATGCGAGTTATGTGAGTAGAAGAACTATGGCATAGCTGAATGCTTCTTTTTGGGAGATAGTGGTATAGAATAAGTAAATTACTTGAGCCAAACACAAAGAGGTAACAATCCATACTTTAACGCTTACAATCCTAGGAGCAAAAACCACCCAAATGTTTCGTGGAATACTAAAAATGCAGGTGGCCAAGTGAGCATAAAAACCTCTCATATTTTAGCAAGACTGATTTATGTCTTTAGAGAACAAAATGGAAAAGTTAACGGATGACAGGATGTCGTTTAGTCCTATAAATTAAACCCTAAAATTTTACACATATTATAGGCAAGTAAGGTATCGATCCCACAAAGAACTATAAAATAAGCACTAATTTTTTTCAAGCAAGAGTGTCTAAAAGCAAGAATGCAAGTGAATTAACTAGATGCAAAACTAAGCTAAAAATAAGAGAACAAATCACAAAAAGAAAACTCACACACACATACATAAGATTCTTGGGGGGTTTTTTATGCAAAATTCAAGCAAGAAAATAATTAAAATCAAAAGCTAGATTAAAGAGAGCAATTCGACAGTTTCAAGAAAATCAAGATTTATTAAGATTCAACAGTAAGAGAGTTCAACAATAAACACCTATTAAATTCACTCATAGAACATAAAGATGATTCAATTGTGATGTGTTTGATTAAGGACACCAATCTTGTCTAGTTTATCTCCAAAACTCGAATGCAAGGTAACTCTTTTACTTCAAAGACTTGA
>JANZXR010232535.1:0-31032 GCA_027575705.1 Erythroxylum echinodendron | reverse complement strand
TAGCTACTGAGAGACCGTACAAGAAGCTTAATTCTTGTACTTTTGTGAAGAAGATATGGCTCAAAGGTCAGTCAGCTGAACTGAAGAATTTAATTAGATCTTTTGTATTTCCTCTTTCATGTAGTATAATTTGTATTAGGATATGATGATGTACATGTACAGATTTTTGAAAGCTACATTATATGTACATTTAGATTTATGAAATGAAAAGAGGAAATTTATTTTAAAATTTTGGTGACTTTCTTGCATGATAATGGATGCCATGACTAAGTGGGATAAATTACCATGTGATAAAGTGAAAGAGTGATAGTAACACGTCGTTGTTATAGGGTATGTACTAGAATGTTATAATGATATTCCGGTATGTACCTTATAGCAGTGGGGGTGTTACAGTAAGACTATGAGAGATAAGGTCAATTAAAAGAAGCATAGTTGAGAGATAAGAGTTATCTAAAGATTGAGCTAATGGAAACTTATCTATGATGTGGGTCCTATAGTCAATAGTACGTTGAGGTGAACTACAAAGGCGTCTATGGTCTAATATATGTATTGCACTATATGAAACAATATTTATTTATTTAATGAATTTATTTAAATTATTAAAAAATAAATTGATTAATATTGTATTTCGTAGGGTTTAGTTTGTAATTTAAAGGATTATTAATTAAAATAAAATGAACTAAATTTTAATTTTATCATTACATATGTTTATCTTAATATTTTTATTTTTGATATGAAAATAACTTTAATTATTTAGATGCCAGCTACCTTTAATTATGCATAATTCAAATAGTTGTTGACCAAAATTAAATGATCCAAATGGTGACATAAAGTTACAGATTAAAAATAAGATATTTTCTATCATTACAAGTGAAAGGTACAAAGGCATTTATTAATGTATATATATATATATATATATATATATATATATATGTACAATCTTGTAATACTTAGTTTCACTATGTTCAATGGTTTAGATCTTATATCATTGTATTGCATTGTAACAATATAATCTACATTTAAAAAGAACAAGAAAATTTAGGATGAAATAAAAATTGTTATCAAGGAGGATATGATATAAATAAGAAGAGACAAATATTTAATCAAATACTTATTACTTTAAAAGGGGAAGAAGAAGAAGAAATTATTAAATAATGATGTATATTAATAATAGAATCATACTATCTCTAAGCGTACTGTCATATGCATTTTTTTCAATTTTAATTTCTGAGTCAATTTAATTGTTACAGTTTTTGAATAATATTATTTAAATACAAATTTTTAGAATTTTTAAACAATTGACTTTTGAAATACATATTGTCTTGTCTAAGGAATGACCCGAGCTCCTACATATGGCAGGATGGCAAATATGGTCTGACCCAGCCTGACTTTAGTTTGGGTTGATCGGGCCATGAGTTGGGCCATGTTGTCCCCACCAGACCACGAAAAGGCACAAAATGAAGTTGTTTTGTCAAACCTTTTATAAAAAAGAGGTCGGTTCAGCCAGTCTCGGCTCAACCCATTATAATCCCAATATGGCAATGGACCTAAACCATTTCTACACCCTGAATTTGGTTCCAAAGAATCGGATCACATTATTATTATTATTATTTTATTTAAATCTATTTTAATTAACTTAATTAAAAATTCAATCATCTTAAATTTAATTTGTTGATTTTATGTTAGATTAGACTAAAGTAAGTCTTTCATTCTTATGAGCACTTTCCTTTTACTCTTACTTACCTTCCTTTAATAATTAAAATGTAAATTTAACTTTAAATATTATATTGATATAATTTAAAGATTATCATAATTATTCTAGCATATATGCAAAAACTGAATTAAACTCTAAATATTTATAAAATATTTAACTTTTGTAATATAACACAAAATTAAAATATTTAATATGCATGAAAAATAAAAGAAGTATATATTAAACATTATCCTAACTTTAAAGGATTATTATATTCATTATCCATTATTGAAAGTGATTGAATTTTCACTACAACAGAAGGGACTTTTGGCTACATTTTCTTTGGCAATGAATTAGAAAATGTTGCTAAAAGAAATATGTTGGTGATGAATTAAATTTCGTCACCCAAAATATAATATTTTGCGACATTAAAGAAAATCGTTAGTAAGTGAATATATTTCAGGACGATTAAAGAAAATCATCGCAATAGGAGAAGTTTTTGAGACAGTTACAAGATTTCGAAGGGAATATATCATCGTTTAACGAAAAATATTGATATTGTGGCAAATAGTCATGACAAATCAATATATTTGGCGACGATTACAATGAATCGTCATAAATGACACCTACAAATAGCGATAGGGAAAAATTTTCGTCACCAATATATTGTTGTTTTGTGATGATTATCACACAAAGTTATGAAAAATGAATATATTTTGTGATGATTGTTGAGAAGCATCACAGAAGGAGCAAATTTTTACGAACATTTTGAAAATTCGTTGTCATTATGATAGCATTTGGCGATGATTATGTAAGTCTTCGCCAGATTTTAGAATTGAATGTTTGGCGACGAATACGTCGTCAAAAGTTGATTTTAAATAATTTGATAATTTGTTAGGGGCATTTTGATGAATTTTTATATGTGATATTAATCTTAAAATTGATTTAGAATTGAATGTTTGACGACGAATTCATCGTCAAAAGTTGATCTTAAATAATTTTATAATTTGTTAGGGGACTTTTTATGAATTTTTGTTTGTGACAATATTCTTAAAATTAATAATATTTGGAAGATAGTTTGTTAATGCTAAGCATACTTAATAATCCTAGTTAAGTTTAATTATAATTGACATTTATATAATCCTATTTAAGTTATCTTTTGTTGTTAAGTTGTTTTCAATGTTTTAAACATATTGTTGAAAAAACACTTGGTAGGTAACATAAAATTAGAAAAGTAAATATATTTTGGGCATAGAAAGATAATCATAAAAAAACTTTTAATTTTAATAGGATACAAATATTATAAATTTAAGTTAACTACCAATCTTAATCAATAATATTTATTAACAATAAAATAATAATTTATAAAATATTGGGAATGATAGCAATATAATATAATGATATATGGTAACTAGTAGAAGATTTTAATTAGAAGTTTAACAATTCTTACAAACATACAACAATAACAACAATAACAACATAACACCCAATATAAATCTCACTATACGCGGGGTCTAGGGAGATCCAATAGCGAGATCCAATAGTATTCAATCTTACCCCTAACTAGTAGAGAGGCTATTTCCAAAATTCTTAAAGACAGAACTATAAATAAAGTTTTACGCTGACTCCATTGAAAAGGAAATGAAATAATTATTTTTTTCGATTCCAAGTAACATGAGAGTTGTTAAGGGTAAATGAGTTCCTTATGTCTGGATTTCTAAGAAGGGTCCTTGCACATTCGAAGTTATCAATTGAAAAAGTCAAAGATCTCCCCTCAAGTTTTGGGTTATTAATACCCTCTTCCAACAGTTTCTTGATTGTAACTTAACTAATAGAAGATACAGTGAACAAATCCCCAAATGCAGTATGGATCACTAAATTAGAGGAACTACCAGAATGATGTGTTTCATCTAAGACACAATTAGTATAGAACTTGGATAGCTAATTTAGTGAAACTATATAATGAACCTAAATTTGAACACATGCATACCTAATTGAGCGGATATAGAAATTGGAATTAACGAATTTTGCAAAACGGCTAACTTTCTTAATCCATTACGAACCATCGTAACATCACCACCACCTCCGTTTTCATCTATGTTCTTTTGAAGATTCAAGTAATCTTAACAAAACATATAGTATATACAATCAAATGTTCATATATATAATAGTTTCATAACAGGAGATGAGATACAGATAATAAAGAAAGAGAGGTAGTTCGGATGATACTAAAAACCTTGAAGAAGAAGATCAGCCATGGAACGTAAGCGGTTATTGGTGGATGAGGAGGGAATTTGTTCTGCATTGATTTTTCCTTCATTAGGGACAATTTGGTCATATTCCTCCCAACAAAACTCATTTCTACCATCAGAAACTAGTCACCAAGTCGACATTTCTTGACGAATTAATGTTAACAGTTATATTCTGAAAAGTCAATTTAGCATAAAATTCATATGTTCAATTAAATCCTCGACGATAAGTCAAATTACTAACATTTTAGTAGTTATACCTCTTCAATCTACCTAATGAGATGAAAGTTACCCTTATTAAAATTAAAGTTATCGATTTACCCTTTATATCATATCTAAATTTTAAAATTTAAAGTAGAATACACATGACCATGTTCTTTATGTACATAAATATATTATTTTCTATATAAGGTCATATTACTATTATAATTAAAATGTGAAAATTTCAATATGAAATGAAAAGAGTTAAATACTCTCATAAACCTTTCATCAAATAGTTAGCAGGCTTTCCTAAAAGAAGCACTAAAGGTGGTAAAAAAAGTCAATTCATATACAACCAACAAAGGAAGGAAATAAATCATCTTACAAGTAAAAACACAAACAAAACCCCATACACCATAAGAAGAAAAAAAAACTCACAATAATCACCTAAACGAATCAGTAAAATAGAGCATAAGAAGGAGGGTTTAAAAGTAGACAAGAAGAACAATACCAACATAGGTAAAGATGCTTCTTCGACTGTCATGATAACACGAGACAAGTACAAGAGAGGGGACGATGGTAATTGGACCATGAGCGAAGAGGAATGTTGACGACTAACACGAAAATCAAGAAAGGTTCATTTTCATGTTAATAACCTAGTAGAAAATGACGTTGTTTGTTGTTAAGGTAAATGATGTCATTTTCAATTTTTTCGGAAGACATATAGTACAATTTCTTGAGGATTAAAAAAATTGTTGCCAAATAGGGAGGCATTGTCATATTCATTATCACCTTTGCCTAACATAATTATATATAATATATAAATTCTATATTACAGTACAGAATTTTAATTAATAATTAGATAATTATTAATAAATAGAGTAATATATACATATTACTTAAGTAAGATATGGGAAAATTTATATTTAATTTAATATTTCATAAATCATTATAATAGTTACGATTATTATGTATACATTTATAATACATTAAGTTAATTACCATACATGATGATGATAATAATAATAATAACAATTTAATTAAAATAAATTGTAAAATAGTAAAAAAATGGTAATCAATATTAAATATTAGCATAATTTTTAAAAAATAAAATTTAATATTATTGAAAATGACTTTAACAACGATGTCATTTCAAAGATTACTATATGATGTTAATGTGTGTTGATTGCATAACTATACAAAAAATTATTGAACAAAATCATCATTTATACTTTTTATTAATCTTTTTTAATATATATGATGATTTTATAACTTTAAGTGGCCTTAGAAAATTGTTTTTGATATCTATAATTTCTATCATGATTTATGTTTCGATATTTTATAAAAATTTAGAAAAATTAAAAAATCCATGAAAAAGGTATAATATTGGCGATCGTTTTTGAATTTGGTAGGTAAATGTGGGACATTTAGCGATGAATTAAAATTTTTTTGAATAAACGATGTCGTCCTAGCCTCTACTTAATTACAGAAACTCGAAGCCCCCAACACCCTCCCTCCTGAAATCTTTCCTCCTCCTCTCTCCCGTGAAAATTTTCTTCCATTTGTAGTAGCTTCATCAGTTCATTTTCTTCTCTCTTGTTGTCTTGGTTTTGTCCTATATCGTCTCCCTACAGTTGTTCTCCACCCAGTAAGTAGTTCGATGGATGTTTTTGGGTTTTTTCTGCTTTCATTATGTTCATTAAATGCTATGTTCATCATTAGTTTTAGGGTGAATTATTGACTTGTTTGCATGTATTGAGACTGTTAATGGTTAAATGGTTGTCCATATGTGTTAATGTTGCTGAAGAAAGGGAAAAGACATAATTTTTTTGGTTAGTTTCAGCTAAATTTTGGTTGCCGATAAGGTGTTCAATCAAAGTTCTAAATGTTTGAATTGTTCTTCTTTGATAGGGAAAGAGTATCCCTGCATGCTTTGCAGACTTGTAAAGTCAATGAATAAAATGGTCTTTGTGCTTTTATAAAATAGTGTTTGATGTACCAATAATGTAGACATTATGATGCTTAAAGTGGCTCATTATTTTAAAAGACAAAAGGAAAGATGGAAAGTGTATTTCCCACTTACTTGATAAAAGAAATTTTTGTTTCAATACATAATATGAGTGGTGATTACAAACCCTAACTCCTATATTGGCCTAATTCTCAAAGGCTTTTGCGCAAACATAAAAGGCTTGTGAACCAAACAATTATTGTATATCAATTACCATATCATAGGATAAGGAAAACCTACCCTTGTTATTTCCTTTTATATTTTTTAATTTTTGTTTTTACAACAAAAAATAATCCTACCCTTTTTTGTAATTGCAATACAAATTTCTTAGAATGAATATATATTTGAATAATATTTGATTGATTTAAAAAAACTTTGATGTGTATATTTTTATTATGTTTTATTTTTAATGATTTCAATAATCATTATTAAAATAATCATAATTTTATCAAATATAAATAAAATATTTATGATATATAACCTATATATAAAAGATCAATTTACATTATTATAAGTTCAAAACCATCAAGTATATTTAAATTATAAACTTTTATCAAATATATGCAAATGGGATAATCTTTAAAAAATTCTTTCTTCATATTTTTTATACAAAAATAATTTTATTTTTATATTATTTATATTATAATTGTATAATTTAAATCTTTCCAATTTTTATTTTTTTTGTTTGAATATAAGCATAAATTGCAAATATAATCCAAGTAATAAACACTTAAGTTTCTTTTAGATTCTAATTCCAAGACGATTATCAAGTATGAGTATTCTATATCTTTATAAATAACTTCCTATTTAGCACAAATAGTGTGTATGTAACCTCATATTTAGATTATAAACGTTCAAGAATTATGACATAAGTAGTTGATATATAAGTCCTCAAATCTACAATAGGGAGTATATGATGCTTCTTTAATTCCTAACTTAGTTGATACTTAATTGAAAAAGATGTATAGATGAATGTGCAAATAAAGGTCATGTGTTTTTACAAAATTTTAATACTTTAAAGAAAAAGATGTAAAAAATCATTTCTTGAACTGTTTTTTGTTCTTTTTGTAAGTTTTTGGTTTCTTTATTTCTCTATTTTTGTTCTAACCGTATGTGTTGTCCATATGTTACTGTAGTGAATTGTGTACAAATAGTAATGATTATTTCGATATGGGTTATGTGTGTTGAATTGGTTGATTGAATGTTAATATGTATTAGGAACTTTATTTTAATATTGCCTATAAAAAGTTCGACTAAAGTTCACTTTGATAAAATATTGTTACTCTCAAATTTGGGTCCTCTGACTTCTCACTCTCGATTGAAGTTTTTCCCAATCAGAATCTATCATGAGACCATCACTTCCAAAAAGTCGTTAAAACTTTATTAACGGTAAGATACTAGTTATGTGTCTAAAAATTGTTGTTTTTAAACAAATGAATTATATTAAATACAAAATTGTCTTTTTTGTAGGCTATAGTTTGTGTTTTAGAGCGTTGATAATTGACCAACCTTGTCCTTCTTCTTTATAGGTTGCGATTGTTTGTCCGTTGAGGTAAGTCGTCCAACTAATGGATACCATATGTTTTGCTTTAATAGTATGTGAGTTTGTGTTTGGGTTTTGTGTAAATGCAAAGGAGGGTGGTTTTGTGTTGTTGTTTACAATATTCTTAAAAACATATGATGGTATGTAAGCTAGAAACTAATGATGCAGTTTTGATGAGGCTTATTGGTGAAAAAGTGCATGAGCCTAGGAGTAACAGTGAGAAGTCCCTTTCTCGATTCACAGGTATAAACAATGCCATGTACCTTTGTATTTCTTTGCTTTTGAGTTATATTCACAATCTTGAATCAAAAAATGACGAAGTAGTAACTTGTATTGTCATGTAAAATTGAAAATGAATTTGATGTATAATAAACTCGTAAAATGGTATATAGGCTAGAAACTGGTGATTCAACTTCGATAAGGCTTATCGATGAAAAATTTCACGAGTCTTAGAGTCATAGCGAGAAATCCCTTTCTCGAGTCACAGGTATAAACAAGGCCATGTACCTTAGTGTTTCTTTACTTTTGAACTTTGTGTATGAACTTGAATCAAAAAATTGAATAATTAGTAACTTGTATTGTCACATAAAATTGAATATGAATTTGATGCATAATAAACAGGTAGAATGGTATATAGATAAGAAATCGATGATGTAGCTCTGATGAGGATTATCAGTAAAAAATTTCACAAGCTTAGGAATCACAATGAGAAGTCCCTTTTTCAATTCACAGGTGTAAACAATGTCACGTACCTATTAGAGAAGTGCTCTAAAGGCAATCACCTTTAGTACTTTTTGTACAAATCTTTTTGATTAATAAAAGTCTTTTTCATTAATTTGATGTTCATGTTCTTTATGAATTGATAGTGATCTTACATCGAGTTAATAAAGTCCTTGATATGTTACATAGCATGAAGGAAATCAAGATGAGATCCTGATAATGACATTCCTATCATGTGTAATTATGTTAATATCTAAATTATCCTTAGTTATAGGATTACTGAGATGGGACATTATTAATCTAGACAGATTAGCACATGTTATACTCCTTGATTAGATCAAACAGTGGATTTCATAAGTTGTAGCATGACTTGTTTAGAGTTAACATGTAGATGTTTGCTAAGAGTAGTAAGTACATTTGATGACCTTCCATGAGATAATCATACGGATAATCTATTCTATTGTCAATGATAGGCTCATCATAGCAATGGTGTAAATATCTTTAGCCTTAAGGTGCTCAAGGATAACTTAGATACTAATCCTATACTTTGAATCCATTCCTTGTTGCCTCTTAAAGGTTATTCATAAGGTGGTGAATGTGTACAACTTGATATATTCGAAGGTAATTGAGTAGCCAATAAATGATTCACCATTCCTGATAGAAGGAGAAGATACCCACGGCCTCTTGTCGGGTCATTACTCAGGAATCTCTAGCCAAAGTGGAAATGTCATAAAGATAGTCTTTAGTGAAATATCCAATTGAGTGATGAGCCTCGGGGACAAGAACTAAATCACTTGGGCTAGATGTGATGTATTTAGTCTAGTGGGAGCTAAGACTTTAACCATACTCTGAACCAAGTGGCGTATAGATGGTGAAAGGATGAATTGCATGGAAACATTGTCTGTAGAAGGGTCTATAGTCAAATCACTAACTTGTCAATTAATTGGGGGTCTTGATGTGTTGCTAGATATTGCTCATGACTTGCTTGAATTAAGTGTTAACTCAGATGACCAATATAACCAGTAACCTAATTTGTTACACGTATTTAAGAGGTGAAAAATGAGTAAAATGGTTATGGATGAGGATCCAAGATATGAGAGATGCATGACTAAGCTACATAAGTATGGTAGTTTAGGGTCATTTAATTGTGAATCATATGACACATGTGAATCTTGCTTGTTAGGTAAGATGACGAAAACACCTTTTGATAAGCAAGATGACAAAATTACCCTTTAAAGAAGGGGTGGAACTTCATGCTAAATTAAGTGGGATTAAAAGCCGCTTAATTCCCACTAGCTCTGCATTGATGTTGGGGGTTAAGAGGAAGGCCAACGGGTGTAAGAAATGTCAATTTTTGTGCAATGTTGTGGGAAAGAAAAGACCTTTTGGTAAAGTGTCCATGATCTTCTCTCACTTTCTATTAACACCCTCTCAAAGAATAGATCATAAAGCTAGCACTTTGCGTGTGTTCTAGTCATTCTTCCTAAGAGGTTTCAAGCTTTGCTTTTTCACTTGGATATCATTAGAGATGTCCTCTTTTGGTCGTTTTTGGTTTACAATAACCCGAAGAGGTGAAGACAATGAAGAATGAAGGAGATTGTAAGGTACATATATTAAGTTCATATTTTGTTAAAGTTACATCTAATGGCACTTGAAATTTCTTGGCTTTTTGAGTTTTTTTTTATATTTTTGCCACTACTTTCTATTTTTGATGCATATGATGCAAAATCAAAACCTAACAGTACCTTGGTGTTTCTTTGTATTCGAACTTTATGTTCCAACTTCAATTCAATCAAAAAATTGAAGTAGTAACTTGTATTGTCATGTAAAATTGAAAATCAATTACATTTAATAAGTTAGTTATTAATTTTTAATTGTATATCTAGATGGATAAAAGTTAGATGTGCCATCTAAAATGGTCCACTGCATATGTAGAAGGAGTTAAGAGTTTCATATAATTTGTACAAAGATCAAATGGTTGATGAATGTCGTATTCGTTGTCCTTGCATCGATTGCTCAAATGTCGACTTTTAAAGTTAAGATGTGGTATATAATCACTTGCTAATCTGGGCATAGATAAATTCTATACTCCATGACTTTGTCATGGTGAACTTAAGGAAGCAAGTTGTAGCAGAAGTGTTATAAAAGATTGTGATGTTAATGATGATGGTGATGATGGGATTGGCGAGATGTTAGACAATTACAAGAATTATATGGAAACTATGAATGAAACAGGTATTCGTAACATGATTGGTAGTATTACAGAAGATCATTTTGGGAAGTTATTGAAAGTTGCTCAAAAAGAATTATATCTAGGGTTTTTAAATTTCTCACAACTATCTTTTGTTGTCAAGTTGTTGCATTTAAAGGTCTATAATAAATGGACTAACAAATCTTTGGACATGTTAATTGACTTGCAAAATGATGCATTACGTGTGGGACACAAATTTCCTAAATCTTACTATGATGCAAAGAAATTATTAAAGGACCTTAGATTAGGATATATATAAATACATGCTTCTATTTATGATTGTGCTATATTTTGGAAGGACAGTAAAGTTCTTCGAGAGTGTCCCATTTTTTGTACATCAAGGTGGCCAGTAAATGATGGGAGAGGGAAAAAGATACCAAATAAAATCCTAAGAAACTTTCCTATTAAACCATGACTACAAAGGCTTTTTATGTCAACAAAAACAGTCATAGATATGAGGTGGCATAAAGATAAACATATTGATGATAACATTATTCGTCATCCAGTAGACTCAATGGCATGGAATGAATTTGATAGAAAGTTTCCATATTTTTCACAGGATTGTCATAATGTTAGACTTAGATTAGCCTCAAATGGATTTAATCCTTTTGGTAATATGAGTACTTATTATAACATGTGGCTAGTAATTCTAGTGCCATACAATTTACCTCTATGGAAGTGTATGAAAGAGTCTATTATGTTAGTGTCTTTGTTTATTGTAGGACCTACTACTCCTAATAAGGATATCGATGTATACATACGACCATTAATTTAGGACTTAAATGATCTATGGGAGGTTAGATTACAAAATTTTGATGTTGTTCAAGGTAAAATATTTATAATGCATACCGCTGCTTTGTAGATTATAAATGATTTCCTAACTTATAAGAACTTATCTGAGTGGAGCACTAAAGGGTATATGGCTTGTCCTGTGTGTAACTATCAAACTTATTTAATGAGGTTACGAAGTAAAATATATTGTACAGGACATCGTTGTTACTTGGAACATGGGCATAGATGGAAAAGAAGCAAATTATTTAATGGCAAAGTAGAATTTGGTGAAGCTCCTTTGCAATTATCTGGTGATGGTATTGTTTACCAGTTATCACATTTGGGTGACATTATACCCAACAAATAGAAAGCGAAGATAAATGATGTTGAGCTCAATTGGAATAAAAAAAGAATATTTTTTAAATTTCCATGTTAGAAGGAATTACTATTGATGTATAATCTTGATGTGATGCATATTGAGAAAAATGCTTGTGAGAATATTTTAGGAACTATGATGGGAATTGATGGGAAATTGAAAGACACAATTAAGGTTAGACTTGACTTGGAAGACATCAATATAAGAAAAGACTTGCATTTGAAAAGAAGAGATGATGGGTCATACATTATTCCCTCTGCTAGTTACAACTTGTCAAAAAGGGAGAAGTAATATTTTTGTCAATTTCTTAAATTAGTTAAGTCTCCTAATAGATGTGCATCAAATATAGGCCATTGTGTGGATGTTGAAGGGGGAAAAGTATCTAAGTTGAAAAGTCATGATTTGTTATGTACTTTTGCAATGATTACTTCCTGTTGGAATATGTAGGTGTTTACCAAAGGACGTATCTACAACTTTGGGTCAATTAGCTAAGTTTTTTAAGTAACTATATTGCAAGACACTTAAAGTAGAACAACTTGAAAAAATAAAAAATACTTAGCTTTGATTATATGTAAGCTAGAATTAGTATTCGCTTATCGTTTTTTGATATTATGGTTCATTTGGCAATTCACTTACCATATGAAGTACCTTTGTGGACCGGTTCAATTTCGATGGATGTTCCTAATTAAAAGGTAATTCATATTAACTTTTAATTTTTTTAAAAGTTGTTTGTTAGTAATAATTGCTAATATTTTATATTTTATTAAGGTTTTTATACTCTCTTAAGCATCATGTACATAATAAAGCTTGACCTAAATATTTTATTGTAGAGGCTTATATAGTGAATGAATGCTTGACATTTTGTTCGATGTATTTAAATTATGTGGAGACAAGATTTAATAAATCAAAATGTAACTTTGATTTTGATCGAGATGGTGGCTTGTCAATTTTCTCTAAAAAAGTAAGGCCATTTGGTGTGGGAAAATATATGGAGTTAACTAAAGACGAATTTGAAATCGCCCAATGGTATATTTTGAACAATTGCAAGGAAGTCGATATATATATGGAGTATGTATAATACTTTTGATTTAAACATTCATATTAGAATTTTGTGATTGAATCTCATTTCTTGGTCTTTATTTAATATTTTAATTAAAGAGCACAAAGAGTTGATTCGAAGCAAAGGTATTTTTAATGTTGAAGAAAGACATAGGCTTAAGTTCCTATTATGGTTTAGGAATCGAGTAAGTTATATATTGATGGAATATTATGAACTCATGACGATTTGTATGTTAGATTAACTTCTAATTTCATTTTTTCATATAGATGATACGGTTACATAACCATAACATGCAAGAGGCTATAAACAACATTATATTCTTTGATTTCACACATAAGATTGAGACAGTTGACTTAGAAGACAAAATTATGGGGTTGTTGTTAAAAGATGTTAATATAACGATTTTATTGACTTCTACGGTTTCATTTATGAAATAATAAAGTTGCATTACATCAAGATAAGAATGTTGTTCTATTTAAGTGTAAATAGTTTGATCTTACTGACATGAAAGTGAACGGGAGTATTACTATCATCAATGTTAGTATGACATGGTATGATAATGAACTTTTGTCCTTGCAAGCCAAGTGAAACAAGTTTTATACCTTAACAATACTATATTAGGTAGCAATTAGAGGATTGTTCAAAAGTTTCAACACTGAAATCTCTTCTATTTTTGTGAAAGGGATAATGGTCAAATGAGTGAGGAAGGAGATGAAGTATATTAAGAGATTGAATTGGGGTTGAATAATGAAGTCATTTGAATAGAAGATGTGAATATATCATCATTCCATAGGAGAGGTGATGATCCTAATATAGTACAAATGGATGAAGTATAAGCCAATCTTATTGTAGAAAGAGATGAAGACTATATTTAAGATGAGTTAAATGATAATGATGATACTTTGGCCGAATATATTAGTGATGAAGAGTACAATGATGATGTAATTAATAATTATGATTTTCAAAATCTAGATCATAATGATTGAAGGTAAATAAATTGTTTATATTATTTTAAATGTTATGTTGATGTTTGAGTTATGTTAATAAATATTGATGATATTTCACTTATGTTAATGTGTTTTAATGTTTTACTTATGTTTATACATAATGTTAGTGTTTGAATTATGTTTATGAAAATGTTATTCTTTTAGTTATGCTTATGCGGATTGTTGGTGTTTGAGCTATGTATGCAGAATGTTGGTCTTTGAATTATGTTATATAGAATGATGGTGTGTGTTTTATGTTATGCAAAATTTTGGTGTATGTTTTAGTTATATTTTTGAGGAATGTTGGAGTTTTGAGTTATGTTTATGCAGAATGTTGATGTTTGAGTTATGTTATGAGGAATGTTGGTGTGTGTTTGAGTTATGTTTTTACAGGATGTTGGTGTTTGAGTTATATTATGTGAAATGTTGGTGTGTTGTTGAGTTATATTATGCACAATATTGGTGTGTGTTTGAGTCATGTTTCAGCAGAATGTTAATGTTTGAGTTATGTTTATATAGAATGCTCATTTTTTACTTATGTTTTTTGTGGAATGTTGATGTTTGACTTATATTTATGCAAAATGTTCATGCTTGACTTATATTAATATGGAATGTTGATGTTTGAGTAAAGATTATGTATAATGTTGATATTTCATCTGTAGATATTCAATGTAATGGCACTTGGTAGAAACAAAGGAAAGAAGTTGGCAACAATCGAAATTGATTGACCCTATAACAACTACATCAATCTGACCCTATCGAACAACAACGACCTAGTTCATCCACCATTGAAGCTAGTCAGCAACAACTGCTATCTATCTCAAATAGTGATGAGGGATCTTCAAGTTTGTTAATCTTAACCACCTATAATTAGAGGTATGTTCAAATATATATTTACATGTTTAATATGTTTTTTCTCATCATTATTATTTTGTTGCCAAGTTCCAATACCAACATAAGAAAAAGATGTAAAGGTATCACTAAATGTTCTGATTTGCAACGCTTTAATGTTGCAATTAACAACAAGTTGTTTATGCATATTGATCCCATCCAATGTCATCCTGTTGACAAGATCCAATCAACTAAATTGTCCAGTGAGTTAGGTGTCGTTATTAATAATGAATTGCTTTGCCTTTACCATGCTAGGCAGTTGAAGGAAGACAACTTGCTATAAAATGCTTTGAACAAAGTTTCAGTAATTTTTTAATTTATTTAATTATATGCATAGATCAAGCTCAATATCGTCGATATCGAGAACTATAAAGTTTCAAGCGGTGTGAATTCACTGTTGAAATAAAGGGTGAAGGATCATCATTATCGACTCTATAAATACTAGAAGTCTTTTCCTTTCAGAAGAGGAGGCAAGGAGACATGTTCCAGAATGAATGACTCTAGAAAATTGAAGTGAAATGTGTGATTGTTGGGCTTCTGCCAAGGTTAAGGTTTGTCTTCTTTCTCTTCGCATTTGCTTCCATTAATTTTGTTACACAATTTAATGACTACTTTTTTTCTTTATTTAGGAAAAGAGTGAGAAAGTTAAGGTTAAAAGAGGAAAAATGAAAACTCCTCACAACACCAGCTCCAAATCATTTATTGTTGTATGACAAGAATTTATAAGTTCTTTGTTTAGAAGTTATTGTTATTTTAGTAAATACAATATTATCTATTGTGTTTCATTTTTTTTCCATAAACAGAGTCAAAATCAACTACATGGTCAACGTCGTAATATGTCATTTTTGTCAATTTTGTTTCTCCTTGTCCATCTCTTTTTGTGACGAATCTGTGATTGTAGCAAAATATATTAGGCGACGATTTAGAGTTACCAAAATTTAATGACCATTTATGCGAAGACTTTTTATTGTCGCTAAAAATGTTTTACGACAAATTGTTGTCTTTCAACAATGAAAATTTTCATTGAAAAAAATATGTTCTATTGTAGTGTTTTACAAATAAAATTTTCATTGCTCCATTTTGTAAAACATAAAAATAGGAAAGTGAAAATTAGTAGTAAAAATTATTTTTAGTTATCTTTAACTACAATAATAAAAGTGAAATCTATAATAATAAAAAGCAAGATTAAGAAAAGCATCAATTATAACAACAAAAAAGAATAACATTAATATTGAGAATAAACTTATGTTCCTTTGTATTATAAGCATATTCACATCTTATAATTGAAGGATCGCATACACAGCGGAAATAAAAATTGCAATCCTGTATAGATTTGTTGCGTTTACCATTCATACTAATAATAAGAATAGGCAAAAACATATACTTGGAATTTGTGAGGTTTAACGGGTAATGAACTTCGAAAATACGAAGTCTCTATGTACTCCACACCGCAAAATACGTTCTACTTTCAACACTTGATATGGCTATGGATAAATTTGAAGAACCCTTTCTTCAAGACTAGAGAACACAATCTCAAACTTTTCTCCCGTTTATTTTTCCGTACAAATAACTAAAATCAAAGAATGTTTCTATGTCTTCATTGTCTCTCTAACAAGATGATAATGTATCTATCTTATTTATTTTTTTAACGTTCTCAAGTTTTAAAACTTGAAAACCATGACCCATCGTATCCTTTCATTTTGGTTTGAAATGTAAAAACAAAACAACACCACCCACGCCAACCATTTAACATCTTTTGTTTTTTAATAATAAATATTATTATTTATAAACTGAACTAAAATAAAACTATTTTATTTTATTCATTTATTTTGTACAAGAGAATTTTAAATATTAATTATATTTTCTGTGCTAGCAAACAATATAATAATATGCGATATAGATTATTTAATAAATTATCTCATAATAAATTAAATAATCATAAACAAGAAACATTACACTTGTAAGTATGTGACCACATAGGTTTATGACTAAGCCTATAGTAATTAATCTGATTAATTACTAATCAAGGTTGGCATCTAACAATACTCCTCAACGACTGGATAGTGTGAAGTAACAACCTTACAAAGACAGAACCTGGGTATGAATAATGTATTGTTACCTTCCATCATTACATCTCCGAATTATCCTAAGGTATGGTTTAACTGTCAAACCCTATTAGATAACTAACTATAATACATGTCAATCATTAATAATTGGTAAATGACTTAAGAAACTCCTTTTCTTAATTATTCAATCGCCCTGGCCAAGGTCTTGAAACAATCATTAAGATCAATGACAACATAGAGATCAAACTCATTACATAGAGTCGATGGATCCCATCTGGACTCACCACTAATCAGGTAGGTACTTAATTATATCCAATGATCATTCAACTAGCATCTTTACACACTAGGTGTCTGACATCAAAACATAATAAGTGACCTATTAATTACTATGATGATCTCACATCAAAGGAAAAATATACATTTAAATCATTATGAGAATGTCCCACTTGACAGTTCATAGGTAATATTAACCATTGGGAATTCTCAGTTTGGTCAGTTCAATGCTCATATCTCCATATGCATCATCTATATATGTAACTTAGTAAATGAGATCTACTAATATCCATCCTATAGATCCTATTACATATATATTGATCTAACCGGATCATTAAAGCCCTTATTTGATGACCCTATGATCAAAAACAATTTTAGATTAAACCCTAAAGACTTGACTCTCATTATCATAATCTCCATTATGATGACAAGTGTATAAATTTAATCAAGGACTTATCACATTAGAATAAAAGCAATAAATATAATATGATACTATAATCATTTGCCATGTTATTAAACAAAGTTAATAATTACAAAGCATAGGTGTTCAATCAATTACATAACGATTGGGTCACGGGCATAATTCCAATAATAATAATTTTAAATTTTCTATGTATTGTAGGTAAATCTATGTATGCAATTCTTCTTCACTTCTAATTTTCAGATATTATAGTTCTCCTATAAATTAATTTGATTGTCAATTTTTATCTTATGCTTATTATTAAATGAAGTGTTAATTTAACCCATTTTGTAACTATTGTAGAAGTATATATGATTATGAAAATGTTGTACTATTATATAAAAATATTTTTCACAAAATTATTATACTTTTCATTATTATTTTCATAAACTTAAGTGTATGATGCTATGGAAAAGAAAAGTTCAAATATTAAAATTGAATAATTATTTTGAGATATAAAACTCCCAATATACTAAGTTCAAAATTGCAGATGGTGTTAGAATAATTTATCAAAATAATATAAGTGCATTTATCAAAATATATAAGTGCATTTACTCTCGTGACAATCATTTCATATTGATCCACTGAATAATTTAATGACCATAATGTTACAATATATTGATTTACAGAGTTATTTTAACACAAAACTTTGGTTCGTATTATTCGAAATTAACATATGAAATTTTAAGTTAAATAGATTTTTGATCACAATTGAGTTCAAAATGATTGATCCTAACTCAAATTAATTTGAATAAAATAATATTATTTTTTTAAGTAAATAGAAATTAGTTTACCAAATATTATTTTAATTTTATATCAATTGGATTTTGGGTGAGGCTTAAACAAAATAAATCAGGTGAACTAACCCCGAATTGTTGCAATCCCTAGAATTATTATATACTAGATATTATTTAGTTCTACTTTTATTTTTAGCTTTCATTTTTTTTTCAAATTATGCGAACAAAATTAATTGGTTGAATTTATAATTTCTAATTTCTTAAGTTTTTATTTTAATAATTTATAAAAATTATAAAAACTGGTTTTGATTTTCTATTTTATTTTAAATAATATGATTTATTATTAATAAATGCATACTACTATATTAATAATACTAATTGCTAATTGTAATTATGACTAATATTATTTTAAAAACCATTTTATTTTATTTTATACTTATTTTTAAAATTTTATTTTAAAATAGAAATATTTTCAAATTTGAAAATTCTTCAATAAATAGATTTAAAATTTAAAAATGAATCAAGGCATAAAAATTGTAAATTTTTTTAAATATTATATAATTTAGATAATGACATTTGTTACAAAAATCATAATATATTTTGATAAATGAATATTTAATTTATAAACTGAAATTTATAAATTTATTACTTATTTAATAATTTTCAATAAAATTTGTAATAACTTATGTTTAGTACTAAGTATTATTTAAGAGATTATAATAAATATTATTTATTTATAAAATTTACTTATTTTTAAATTTTAATTAGTATTTTGATATTTTTAACAAGAAATATATTAATTAATTAATATTAATAATCAAGCAATTTTTATTTAAAAAAGAAAAATAAAGTAAAAATAAAAAATAAAGGTGAAATCAAATGACCTTTAATTATATTGTTTATCATGGTCTAATTATATTGTTGCTTTATTTTTCCCCTCTTGCTTGTTTTCTTCATGTTTTGTCTTTAGTTTTTTTTCAGTGTCTCCTTCCCTCCCGGTTGATCAGGACACGGCCGGGAGCTCGACCGTTACTTCAAAAACGACGCCATTTTTGACATTTTTCTTAAAAACATATATCTGGTGGGCCTATTGGGCCATGAGCCGGGCCACAGGCCACCCTAGCTCAGCCCCGGCTTGACCTATTGACATCTCTAATCCTGGTCTTTCTTTATAGTCTTCTACTCCTTTCTGTTTCCTTCTTTGCTCCTTTTTTTAAGTTGCCTTCCTTTCCTCTTATTCCCTCTTCTTTCCTTCATTATCTCTTTCTCTCCTTCAACCTTCAGTGTCATTCTTGCTTACTATTTTATCTTCTTAATTAACATTTAGCTTTCTCTTTCCTAAGGTTAGCATGTAAGCTTGAGTCCAACTTGGCACGACTTAGCTTAAAGTCAATAGGTCCAACCCGATTTGGTTGAACTTCAGGTCAATTCCAACTTTTTTTCAAAATTTTGGGTTTCAGGTGTAATACAACTCAGTCTCATCAGCTCAGCGTAGCTTGAAGCCGAACCTATTCTTTGTTCAGTTTCTTAATCAATGTCATTTTAGAAAGAGTAAAAAGACATCGTTTTACTTTATGCATTCATAAATATTAATTGACATTATTTTACGATATGTAAGATGATTTCGTTTAGGCTAAAAAATCTTCCTTCTTCATAATTATATTCAATTCCATGCATATTATTAGAACTTTTTGAACTCTTAATATGTTTTATAGTTTCTTACTACCTTTAGTGAGCTTGGACAATTTGTCTTTAAGAAACTTAACTTCCTTCTTCAAATTTTCATTCTTATGCTTTAAGGTGTGTAAATCATAATTATAATTTTCATTCTTATGCTTTAAGGTGTGTAAATCATAATTATCCATTATGGCTCCAACTTTAAAAGCTTTGATGTTATGTAATTAACTCTTTATCTTTTCATTTTCACTCATGTATATATCTAGACTCTTTTGTACTTATTTGATTTTAGAAGATAGACTTTTCTTTTTTATGCTCATGATTTCAAGACTCTCAATAAGTTTATTATACGTTAAATCAATATCCCTACTATCATTATCATTATCACATGATTCAAAGTTATAGGATACCTTATCATCATCTTTTTCCATAAAGCTTATATGAGCTACATCTCATTCTGAGTGTTCTCTTACGGAGTCGCTTGTATCATCCCAAAAGGAAGCCTTTAGTGCCTTCTTTTTGCCTTTGTCCCTCTTCTCCTTCTTGTCATTTCTTTCATATTTGTCGCTTTCTTTGAGGAGAGGGCATTAAAACTTCATGTTTATTCAAAGCAAATAATATTGTTTGATTTGCATTTTGAATCTATCTTACCACCTTTGTAGTCTTTTCTTCTCGAGTCTTCTTCAAGAATTTCTTAAATTTTTTACTAATTAGAGAAATATCTTCTTTATCACTTTCATTGGATGATATCTCTTCCTTGTCACTTGATTCTTCCTTTGAATATTAAATTCTTTTGCTTCAGAAGTGTCATTTTTTCTTATATCTCTTGAAGCTGCATTTTATATGTAAAAGAGATCCAATAAATTTCTCTAATGGTAGAGTGGTTAGGTCATCAGCTTCTTATATAGTTGTCACTTTAGCTTCTCATATTTTTGGTATTGACTTGAGCAACTTTCTCAACATTTCAATGTTAGTATAGGCCTTTCTAAAATCCTTGAGGGCATTGATAATACCAATAAATCTACATACTAAAATGCTTGTATCATGTTTCATATGGAACAGTTAATATTGATGAGTTACACACTAATTTTGTTTCCTTAACTGAATTTGTTCCTTCATTAGTGACTTCTAATGTATGCCAAATTTCTTGAGCTGTTTCATACATAGATACTCTATTGAATTCATCTTTTTCTAATGCACAAAATAGAAACTTGACATCTTTACCATTTAATGATATTAAGCTTTTATCTTGGAGATCCCATTCCTCTTTCAATTTGGGAACTTTTTTATCATCTATAATTTTGGTATGAATATATACAATTTCTTATAAATCGAAAATTTTGACCATTTAGAGGAATTTCATTCTTTTTTCTCAATACAGATAGTCATTTCCAGCAAAGAATGGGCTTTTACTAATATTTTGACCTTTTTGATTAAAGATAATGATGATGCTCCTAAGTATCCCGTTATGACCTTTGTTATAAGATTTGCTTTGAAATACTATCCCTATAAACCTACACTAATACCACTTGTTATTCCCTAATAGCAGCCAAGAGAGGGAAGGAGTTGAATTGGGTTAACTCAAGATTTTAATTAAAGCATACAAATTTAATAATAGTGTCTCCAAACTATTATAAATACAAGAATGGAATAACAGAAAATGAATTAAATTATATTTGTAAACAATAAAATAAGGTGTAAAGAAATAAAAAAGCAAACCGATTTATAGTGATCCGACAAATAATCCTTGCCTACATCATTCCCAAGACTCATCATGGATTTTCACTATAGTTATTTGTTTAAGGAGAAAAATAACTTTGTAAAATCTTTTATTTTGATAAAGAGGAACCTCCTTTTCAATCTTTCTTCAAGGCAAAAAATCACTTTCGATAACACAAACCCAAAATAGCTTATAACTTAAAATTGCTCACTTGGATGCTTTGATAATTTAAAAAAAAAATCACATCCTCAAAATGAGATAATGAATGCTCAAATGATTGAAAAATACTTTAAAATTTGTGTATAGGACATTCAAAAGCTTCTTAGTAAAAAAACCAATGAGAAAATACCTATTTATAGTGTTTAGGGACCTAATATAGCCATTAAAGACAAAAAATAGTCATTGCAATGACTATATGTGAAGCATTGGTCGATCAGTATAACATATTTGTCAATCAGTATGCATTAAAAGCTACAGATATGCTAGCCGTTGGAACACCATTCGATCCGTACATATATTAGTCAACTAATATAGCACATTGGTTGACCAATACATCAACCAATGTTTCAGTAAACTCATGGTACTAATTACCCTAAATAATAATTTTAGTAACTTAAAATTCTTAATTTAATTATGCTTAAAGCACGTCCTAAAATGTTCCTTAAGGATTATTTGAAAGATTAAAAGGCTTTTAACTTAAAATTAAAAGCTTCAATGCCTCTTCGTGAGTATAAGGAATTATGCTATGAAAAGAAATGGAATGTTTATGCATGGTGAGTCTTTTAGATTATCAAAGACATCAATATAAGCTTATAATAAGTTAACATATGAAATAATCTTAATATGTCTTGATCTTTTTTCTTAACTTGGTTTTGATTTTGAAGATTGCAAACATCTTCTTTTCTATTATAATCCTTATAATACTGTAATATTGTGGTATCGTATTCATTCTTATCAATAACATTAAAACTTATTAGCAATACTTATGTTTTATTATTATCGAAGCCTCGATTAGAACCTCCCTTAGTTCAAAAATCTCCCCCTTTTTAATGATAAAAAATATTTATGATATTAAAATGTACTATGAGAATTTAGTCAGCCAAATTATAACTCATATAGAGATAATATTTTGCTCCTTCTAATTGGTGCTTAAAACATAATTCCAGATCATAATCATAATTCAATATTGAGAGAAAGATTTAACAAAAATATACATTGATAAAAAGATATAAAATTATATGTATTCCCCTTGAATTATAACATTTACCTATAATATCATAAAAAATTTATCTCCCTTTTTAGAAACATAAAAAAATGTCAACTAGTTGGAGGGGGAAACGAGTCTCAATCAAACTATATAGGTCATCAAGGAGATCCATCATGATGTGTCAAAAAGAACTTAGCTCTCCTTGTAATATGTTAAACTGATAATTAATGACCACAGGACCAGCATTCGATGAGGAGTGATGACGTGATAGAGAGGTGGTAGCCTCATCAACAATATAGCTTAAGAGAGGCTCATCAGGACCATTGTATGGAAAAGCCTCATAGACTTGACATAAGTGCTGAGGCTGAAGATGTTATCATTGATGTGGTTTAGTCATTTGTCCATCAACCAATTGATATCCCATATGGTGAAGAATAGTAAAGTCAAAGAAGAAATCAAGGTTGATCTCATCGCTAGTATGAAGAATATGGAAAGTGCTTAACAATATAGCTCAAGAGGGGCTTGTTGGGACCGTTATATGGAAAAACCTCATAGACTAGATATAGGTGCTAAGGCTAAAGATGATGTTATTGATGTGGTCTAGTCATTTTTCTATCAACCAATTGATATCCTATATGGTGAAGAGTAATGAAAGTCAAACTTATCACTAGTAGGAGGAATATGAAAGTGCTAAAAAATAAGGATAAGAATGGGGACATATGGAATGTTTTGTTTCTTATTTTTGATTTTATGTAAATTAATTATATTGAGCAAAAGAAAACGACCAAGATGAATACATTTTTCTAATATAAAAGTATAAAAGAATAAAAATCATCGTAGCCTAGAAAGGTAAAGTGACCATTAGTGGAGACAACTATACTTGACCAAGAGATGATGGAAACGAAGGATAGTATTAAGGCCACGTACATCATTGGGTTTTCTATGGATCTTTGTATTAGGGCTTAACATAAAAATAATTTTGAGTATATCAAGCACAAAGTAACGTTGAATGGTGTATTTGGTATAAGAACTATAGAACAAAGGATGTCTAGGAATAGGAATGCCTAGGATCTCGTTTATGAGATTAGAAGTAAAATGAATGTCAACACTATAAAACTTGGAGAAAATATAAGCTTCATCAAATCACCTTAAGATGAAGATTGGTGTAAAATACTTGAACATTGGTAGGACTAATCTTTCAAGTCTTGGTAAGAAGTGATTTTCACTCTTAATCAGTGAAATATTGAATGAGACTATAATCCTTAAATTAGTTTAGATTGGTAGGGGAAACAACATAGTTTTCATGTAATAGGTAGAAGTGTCATTAATTTTTGAGAAAATAAGTCCATTTCTATTACCTACGAGTTATTTAACTTTCCTAATTGTAAAGATGTTTTTCTAGAACTTGCTCTTTTCTAATCATTCATTAATACTAGTCCAGAACTTCATTCCAATCTACAGAAGTCATATTCTATTTGGATTTAAAAATTTCTTAAATGGATTAAATGGTTTGAGGCTATTTTAAAGGGTCTAAATTCTCATATTTAAGGCCAAAAAATGTATATCTATTTGAGGAAATTGTATCAAGTGAAAGAGGTGGTAAATTTACTAAATCGTAAAATGATTGGTGACATCTTAAATGTTGTCTTTATTTCTAGGAATAGTCTCTTAAGAAATTAACTTATATTGTAATCTAATCCTATTAATGATAAACAACTTAGTAAGGAAAACATTGTTATGGTGAAGCATAAATAGACAGTGGATATCAACTACTATGTTATAAAACCAAGAACAAGGATCATATAGATGAAGTAGGATGATAGAAATTCAAGTTTCTTCCATAAGATTATACTTGATAGAAGGAATGTTAATATGATCACCTCCATATTACAGAATAATTGCTCTTTAATTGAATCATAATTAGATGGAACTGCCATCCATCTGAAGTATTTCCTAAGTCCTCTTTATTTCTCTTATGCTTATGGTCCAGGTCTTGCTTGTAACTCTTTAATCATTAAGGAACAAATTCCCTTTAATCATAAGGACTTCTTAGTTAATCCTTTCCCTGTCTTGTATATGGAGAGAGCTATTTTTCCCCTGAATCTACATAAGTCCACAAGTCGTGATGGTTTAAATGGTTTTTATTTAAAAAACTTGGCTAATTATCAATGATCTAATTACTGATGCAGTTCTGGAGTTTTTTTAAATATAGCAAAATGCTAAAAGAACTTAACAAGACCTTTGTTATTGTGGTACCTAATACGATTTCTCCTTAAACATTAAAAGGTTATAGGCTTATTTCATGTTGTGATACAATTCATAAGGTGATATGTAAACTTAAAAAAATGAAAGGCTTAAGATTGTTATAAGTAATCTCATTAATGCTTCTCAAGGTGCATTTATTAAGGGCAAAATTATAGGTGATAATTTTTTAATTAGCTCAAGAGCTCTTCAAAAGCTATAATAGGAAGAAGTCAATCAAGGATTCAACTCTTAAGATTAATTCTAGAAGGCCTTTGAAATTATGGATTGGTGTTTTATCTTATGCCTTAAGAGCTTTTGGATTTCCTGAAGTGTTTATGAATTGGGTTAGCTAGTGTATTACATATGTTTCCTATTACATTTTAAGCAATGGAGAAGCAACCCAAATTCTCCAAAGTGTTATAGATTTTATGTGAAAAGGTTATTCAAGTTCGTTATCTAGTAAAAGGAATGATTCAGGTACTATTAAAAAATTGAGAGGTTGGAAAAATGTAGCCTTTCTTTTACTGATAATGTCTTTATGGCTTGCCTAAACACCTTTAGGGACATTTCAGATCTCTCTATTAATAGGATAAGAGCCAATGTTCATATCCATAAATGCCGTAAATGTATCCAATTGTCTCTCTTCTATAATTGGCTTCAAAGTAACTAAACCCCTTCTTACTTGCAAATTAAAATTTCATCCAAAAAACCCACCTTTAGAGACTTTTAATCTCTTATTAAGAGAATTTAGAGAAGATTATCAAATTAGTGCTCTAAAAGTTTATCTACCTAGTTGAATTCAATTAATCAACTTAGTGGTGAATAGTCTGCATATATATTAGTCCTTCTATATTATCATCCCTTAACATGTACTGAAAATAACTAAAAGAATGATGAGACAATTCTTATGGGCTAGTGATAGTTCTACCTTATCTTTGGCTGAGGTAACGTGAAAAGCTTAATTTCCCTAAAGTTGAAAGTGGCTTAGGAATAATCCCATTCAGAATCATTAGTGAGGTCCTTATAACTGAATAATTTAAAGATTTCTTAATAACAAATAAAGATTGTGGATGAATTCTCACTGTTTAACTAATGTATGCTTTTGGTCTCTATTGATTAAATACAATTCATCTTGGACTTGGGTTAGCCTACTGAAACTTAGGGATAAAATCAAAGTTCACATCTCTATAAAGATTGATAATTAAGAGAACATGCTCTTTTGACATGATAATTGATTCGGTTTGGGGCCTTTAAACAATAACAATATGATGGAATTTATAAGGAACTTGATACTAGACAATGCTTAGGTGAGTCAATTTTTAACAAGCCTCAACTATGTTTGGAATGATTACCATAATCAAACTTAAGAAAGCATCTTTTGAGCTTAGGACTCATTTTATACTACGAGGACACTATCATATGGATTTTCCATCCATCTAGAGTATTTACTAACTCCTAATGTAAGGAAATTTTGAGAATTATTGCCCTTAAATTGGACTGACCAAAGTTAGTTTGGCTGAAACAGGCAAATCCTCACGCCTTTATTTGTTTATGGTTGCACTGAAAGGAAGATTAAGCAACTCTCATAGGCTTCAAAACTTCATGAATAAACCTACAATGCATATTCTTTTTTTTAAGAAACTTTATTCATTGGCACACTACATTTTCGAATGCAAATTGTCTTCCTCCATTTGGCATCAAATGCAATCCCTTTGTAATATTTTCCTTGTTAACTCAAGTTTATATAAATCGATCAGCTTGTATCTTTGAACACCAATCAAAAGAGATAAGATTGGTCAGTTTTTAATATTGCTCTTGGTTATAACATTTACATGCTTTGGAATGAAAGGAATATAAAAAAGTTTCAAGGATTAGCCACTTCAAAGGACATAGTAATTGTAGAAAAGGGAAGGAATATCATGATACATATCCTAGATCTTCAACTTAACAAAGGTTGTAACAATTACTTGTTAATTAAATGGCACTTGCATGTTTAAGCTCCAATGGTTCTATTTGCACCATGATGACTTCCCCATTAAGATATGCTTTTGCGAGCTCTTACTAAGAAGTTATCTTGATCTTAGTTAAGGAAAACAAAATTATCTTTTATTTGGAATTGTTGAATTAATAAGAATATACCACTCTTCAACAACTTCATCTTATTTATAATTGGTCGATTTCAATTTGGAATTTCATTAAAGCTTATGTGCTTCCACCTACATGTTGACCTTCTATAATATTTTTTTTCTAATTTATAGATAAACTTTATTGACAACTTTTAGTCAAGCTAAGGACATTACTACGCTTTTGTTAAAGCAAACTTGGTCTTAGTTGATTTGTTCCTCCTTATGGAGTTGTAAATTACTTTTTGTTGTATAATATATTCATTTAACTTTTGAAAAAACATATTGTTGAAAGTAGTATAAGGTACATATTTAAATGAATCTTTGTTGTTCATCACAAAAGGCTAAATATATTATTTAAAAGATGGTTATTCAAGCAATATTTTAGACATAAAAATGTTTATTTATATTTCACAATATTTAATAAAATTTATCTCATAATATAATTTATTGTCAACTTTTCAGGTTAATGATAAATTTAATAAAATATAAATAAATATTAGAAGAACAAGTATGGTCCACATATTGAGAAGAGGCTAGCATTTCCCTTAGTTCAAAGTTGGGTGCAAAGAGCATGGTAGAATAAGGGTCTGGAAAGTACAATGGAGGATGAAGAGATATTTTTCTTTAGATTTAACACTGAGGAAAATGCTAAGAAAGTGATGAATACGAGACCTTGGCATATACAAGGCCACCTTATATTCCTTGAGAATTGGAGTCTGGGTTAACGCTTGATAAAAGTAAGCTAGTGACAATATCTTTATGGGTGAATTTTTACAAAATACCTCTGAGTATTGGTTGGATGAAGGGATGATCCATATTGCCAGTAAGTTAGGGAAGTCACTAGGAATGGATGAGAATACTACTATAATTGAAGAGAATAGGTCATGCCAGAGACTGTATAGATGTGAATGTGATAAGAAAACTACCTGACTCCCTGAAAATAATAAAGTTAAGTGAAAAGTGGGAATCAAGAGGCATATGTCATCTGTCTCATACATGTGGAAGCCAAAAATATAGAAGGAAAGAAGGAATGGAGACGGAAGAAAGTTCTGGACAATATGCCTAATGATAGGATGTCGTTTAGTCCTACAAATTGAACCCTAAAATTCTACATACGTAGTATAAGAAAGTAAGGTATCGATCCTATAGAGAAGTACAAAATAAGCACTATTTTTTTCAAGCAAGCAAGAGTGTTTAAAAGCAATAATGTAAGTGAATTAACTAGATGCAAAACTAAGCTAAAAATAAGAGAACAAATCACGAAAAGAAAACTCATACACACTCACACGATTCTTGGGGGGTTTTCATGCAAAATTCATGCAAGAAAATAATTAAAATCAAAAGCTAGATTAAAGAGATCAATTCAACAATTTCAAGAAAATCAAGATTTATCAAGATTTAATTACAAGAGAGTTCACCAATAAACACCTAGTAAATTCAATCATAGAACATAAAGATGATTCAATTATGATGTGTGTGATTAAGGACACCAATCTTGTCTAGTTTATCTCCAAAACTCGAATGCAAGATAACTCTTTTACTTCAAAGACTTGACCAAAACTCTAATGCATCAATAATCAAAGCAAAGCATTAAGTTCAATGGTTTAATGTCTTAATTCTATTAATCAAAACTTGAATGCATTGACAAAATCAAAGTTCTTGATCTAAAAAAGTTAAAACCAAAACTCGAATGAATTTTAACAAATTAAAATTATTAGCATTAACCACTTGGAAACTCGAACCTAAGATGATTAATTTAGCAAACAAAACATGCTAGCAAGAACAAATTCTAGATTAAATTCAGGCATACACAATTTGGCATTCGTGCATATAAACTAAGAACACAAAATTATGAAACACATACTCAAGAATATTAAGCACAAGTTCTCATGAATAAACTAGGGTTTAGAGGTTAATGCCCCTTACAATTGAAAAGAAAATATTAGTTCTTCATCAACATAAGGTGCGGCAAAGAAAAATAAATAAAATCCTATTTATTGCTTAAGTAAAGAAGATAAAAGATGAATAGAGAGAAAATTACTATGCACGTAAATAGTGCATGTGAATAGTAATGTACAAGAGACAGAATGAGAGAGAGAGAATGAGAAGTAGTAAAAATAATGAGCTAATATGTCCTATTTATATTGTTCATGAGGAGGTGAAATAGCAAGTCGAATCCTTGTAGGACTCAAAAGAAGAATCTATGGAGGAGAAGGACTTCTATTTCATGTTGAATTTGGTCTTCAAAAGTGGAATCCAAGTTGGAGAAGTAAGAGGAGGTGGCGCGTCCTTGAATAGGTAGGATTCCTAACACGAGTACGATTCCTAATCCTTGTAGGAGTAGGATTACTTGCCATCATATTTTTTGTCACCGATTCTATTTTTCTCCTCACATCGCCAAAACAGGAAGTCCTTTTCAGAATAGGATTCCTTGTGCAACTGGAATTCCTAATCCTACTGGGATTAGGATTTAGCAACTTTGACCATTCCTACTCGTTTCGAGCTTCTCTTTCCAAATATGAACTCTATTTTTACAAATTCCATCGCCTTACACTCATTTTTGCATTTACTGTCCAAATGTAACTGAAAAGCATAAAATAAGATAAATGTAACATTTAAGATAGAAAATGTGAATAAATACAAGTATAGAGGAACTAAAAGGATAAGAAAATATCAGTGTATCAAATTCCCCCACACTTAGCTCTTGCTCGTCCTCGAGTAAGGAAACAAAAAAAAGAAAACAAAAAAGACAAGAGAACTAATGTGATAAAAAGAAAATAAAAGGGTGCAACAAAAACCACTTTAGTACAATTTTTTCTTCAAATCTCTCAATCATATCAAAAAATGCAAGAATTATAACTAGAACTTAGTCAACCATGGTCAAAACATAAAAGACATGAACTCACTTTAAATGTAAGAAACAAACTAGATAGCATCAAAGAGTTAGAAGAAATCCACACCATATTAAAATAATAGGTCCTCTCATTGATATACACTCCAACACTCATGTGTTTAAGGTTCATGTGTTTAACTCTCAAAAATTCAATCAATGAACACAATCTACCATATGCTTACTTTTCAATCTCATCAAAGTATACATGCACATCACAAATCAAAAGGACTTAATCGAGGTTGTAATGGGGCTTGGATCAAGGTGAGATAATAAAAAGATAAGAAAAAGTGAAGTACCAAAGAGAGTAGAATAAAAAAACATTAAAGAACACCTGCACAAATATGCATCCAAGTACATCATTCTTATTCTTTCAAAGCAAAAAAACTCAACTTCTTTGATTTTTTCCATTCCCATCAAAAATTCATGGGAACCACATTCTTTTCCTCTTGTATATGTCACGACTTTTCTCCCTTTTTTTTCATGGCCGAATATATCACACTGTAAAACATGGCCATTCTTTCAGTTTTTTTTCAAGGCTGAGACATCACTATTACACACAAGCCACAAATTTGATTTAAACCACATAATTGAATCAATTCCAACCATTCCACATATCAACTTGCCAAAAACATGCTCCACTAACCATGGTAAAAAAAATTAAAGAAGATAAAAATAAGAACAAGGCTAAGTTAAACATGGATAAAGCAAAGAAAAGGATAAATAAGCTCAAAAGGGTTAACTAGGGGATAACATGTTTTAGGTTGGCTTTTTGGTTAAAAGTGGTTAAATATCCTAAGTGCCTCTATCATATTCATGAAAACATGTAAGAATGTAATCTTATCAAGATATCAAGCAAGTTCTAGAGATCATACCATTGAAA
>JANZXR010231901.1:0-31046 GCA_027575705.1 Erythroxylum echinodendron | reverse complement strand
CTTCCCACCTTTTACATAAACCCATCTTAACCCTAAACCATCTCTTCTACTTCATTCCAACCCAAAATCATTCACAAAAAATCTATAATCTAATTTTGATCATTAGTCAAACACTAAAACATTCACATAAACAATTTATCAGCAACTTCCTAAACATATTCACCTTATCTTCACTTTTAACCATCACTAAATATGCTTCATCTAACAATCAAGAAGGTTTAATGCTCATACTTACTTATTTAGCCTCAATGTCTTCAAACTCTTCAAGAATCTCCAAAATCCTAGCTCTTCTTTTCTTTTTCTAATTTCTCTTCTTTCATTCACGATTTTTGCTTCTCTAAAATGTAAGACTACAATTTCTTCTTTCACTAATACCCTAAATAAATGAGAAAAGTCCATTATGCCCTTCCATTTATACCTAATGTCTATTTAAACTTAAGTGGTCTTCTAAAAATGCCCTTTATCACCTTACAACATTAATCCTTTAATTCCATCAATCTATGAAATAAATCCTCCCAAACTTGACATAATAAATAAACTCTAAATAAAATGATTTATCTAACAAGACCTCAAAATTTATTTAGATCATGCTTAATAAAATAATAAAAACAATAATTTCAGACCTAACATTTCTCCCCCTCTTAAAAGAATTTCATCCTTGAAATTATTACCTAAGTCATTGAAGAGTTGTGGATACTTCTCCTTCACGATTTCCAATGGCTCCCACGTGGCCTCTTCTGCATAATGATTTCTCCATAGGACTTTGACTAAATGAACTGTCTTGTTCTTGATGACTTTCTCCTTGGTATCCAAAATCTCCACCAGAATCTCCTCATAAGTCAAATCATCCCTTAACTGAACCTCAGTGGTTTGAATGATGTGGGATGGATCCGACCTGTACCTCCTCAATATGGAAATATGAAAAACATCGTGTATTTGAGACAATTCCTGTGGCAACGCCAACCTATAGGCTAACTGTCCAACCCTCTAAATAATTTTATAGGGATCCACATATCTCGGGCTTAACTTGCCTTTCTTGCCAAACCTCATGACTCCTTTCCAAGGAGATGTTTTAAGGAAGACTTTCTCACTGACTTCATATTCCATTTCCTTTCGGTGAGCATCAGCGTAGCTTTTCATTCTATCCTGAGGTACTTTAAGCAGTTGCTCCACTAAGTTGACCTTATCCACTGTCATCTGAAGTAACTCTGGCCCTATCAGTTTCCTTTCTCCTTCCTCATCCCAGCATATCAGAGTTCTACATCTTCTTCCATACAGTTCTTCATAAGGGGCCATATGAATGCTTGAATGGTATGAATTATTTTAAGCAAAGATGACCAATGGAAAATGCTCATCTTAAGCTCCTTTGAAGTCTATCACATATGCCCTGAGCATTCCCTCAAGGGTCTGAATGGTCCTCTCAGATTGACCATCTATCTGGGGGTGAAAAGCAATGCTAAAATTTAACTTAGTTCCTAAAGCTTCTTGTAGACTTCCTCATAATCTCGAAGTAAATTAAGGATCTCTGTCAGAAACTATAGAATTTGGAATCCCATGCAGTCTCACTATCTCATCAATATAGTTCTTTGCTAGCACATGCAGGGAATCAGTCTGTTTGATTGCCAGAAAATGGGTTGAATTCGTCAGACGATCAAAAATAACCCATATGGTGTCATTCTTCCTACTGGTCTTGGGCGAACCAATTAGAAAGTCCATGGTCACTCTTTTCTACATCCACTCAGGAATGGATAATGACCTTAACTTAACTAAAGGTGCCTAGTTCTCAGCCTTGACTTGTTGACACACTAGACACTTACTTGCATATTCTATTACATCCTTTTTTATACCTTTCTACTAGAAATGTTCTTTCAAATCTCTGCACATCCTGGTGTTACCTGGGTGTATAGTATAAGGCACATTACGTGCCTCATCTAATATCTCATCCTTTACCTCCTTAATATTTGGGATACAAAGCCTATTTCTGATAGTTATGAGTCCATCCCTCACTACCATTTTAGACTTCTAGCCATTCTGAATTTCTTCTCGGAGCTTGTTCAATTCTATATCCTATGCTTGTAACTCCTTAACCTTCTCTCTGAGTATCGGTCTCACTCTGAAAGTAGCAACAATGCAATTTGATTTCTCATATCTTAAGCTTATTCTAAGCTTAGCCGTCTCATCCAATAAAGGCATATAAACTGTCTAAATATGGCCTATTGATGATTTCCTACTCAAGGCATCCTCCACTACATTTGTCTTTCCTAGATGGTACTCAGTCAATAAATCATAATCCTTGAGCAACCTAATCCACCTTCTCTGTCTCAAATTCAGTTCTTTCTGACTCAACAGATACTTGAGACTTTTGTGATCTGTAAAAATCTTTGTCTAAACTCCATACAGATAATGTCTCCAAATCTTTAAGGCAAAGTCACTGCATAGCTTTACCTAATTGAGTAGATTTGAATAGTGATCATGAAAGGGCTTGTTCGGTTTGTCCTAATTGTTAAACGTTTACGTTTTATGTGTAGAAGTATGCCACCGTTTTGTTCTAGCTTTTATGCCCTTGTTTTGTCCCACATTGACGCACATGGTCTTTAGAACATGTGGCCACCAGTTGTACATTTCTTCAAATTTTCAATCAATTCCTTTTTAACTTTTCAAAAAAAAATTACTACTGCCAATTCCAAATCATGGGTTGCATAAGCTATCACCCTATCTCCCTGTATCAACACATAACCTAAACCCTTTTTCGAAGCATCACTGTACACTGTATAACCCTTATCTCGAGTAGGCAAAATCAAAACTGGAGCGCTTGTTGATCTGCACTTAATCTCCTCAAAGCTTTTCTGACATTCCACACTCTAGATAAATTTTTGATTCTTCCTCAATAGCTTGGTCATTGGCGTAGCTATCATAGAAAATCCTTCAACGAATCTCTTATAATATCCTGAAAGATCCAAAAAACTCCTCACTTCTGTCACTGTCTTTGGTGTATGCCAATTCACCACTGCTTCAACCTTCCTCGGATCAACAGATGCTCTATCTTTAGTAATCACATGTCTATGGAATATCACCTCATGAAGCCAAAATTCACATTTGCTGAACTTAGCATAAAGCTCCTTCTCCCTCAGTGTCTATAATACTATTTTGAGATGTTCCTCATATTCCTCTTCACTATTGGAATACACCAGAATGTCATCGATAAACACTATGACAAACTGATCGAAATACTCCTTAAAAACTCTATTCATAAGATCCATAAATGCAGCTGGAGTATTGGTCAAACTAAAAGGCATGACTAAGGACTTGTAATGCCCGTAACGAGTCCTAAAGGTTGTCTTACTCACATCGGATTCCTTAATTCTAAGCTGATGATAGCCTAACTTGAGATCAATCTTGGAAAAGACCCTAGCTCCCTGTAGCTCGTCAAACAGATCATCAATCCGAGGCAAAGTATACATATTCTTAATAGTCACCCTGTTGAGTCTCCAGTAATCAATACACATCTGCCATACTCCATTCTTTTTCTTAACAAACAGAACCGGCGCTCCCCATGTTGACGAACTCGGCCTTATGTTTCCCTTCTCTAATAGTTCCTCCAGTTGTTCCTTAAGCTCCCTCAACTCAGCTAGAGCCATTCTATATGGTGGTATAGAAATGGGTGCAGTTCTAGGAATCAAGTTGATGACAAACTCGATTTCCCTCACCAGTGGCAAACCAGGTAAGTCCTCTAGGAACACATAAGGAAATTCCCTTACAATAGGAAAATCCTCTAACCTTTTTTCATTCACATCAGCATCCACAATATGCGCCAAGAAGGCTTTTCACCCATTTTTCATCATCCTGTCAGTTGGTAAAGCAGAAAAAATTCTTGGTGATGGTACTCTCCTATCTCCCCTGAAAATCACCTTCTCTCCATTGCCTAGATCAAATTCCACTTCCTTACGGCCACAATCCAACTTTGCCTAATACTTCTCCATGGCATCCATTCCAAGTATAACATCTAAGTCCTTTAGGTCTAGAGGTAAGAGATCCACTACCAGTCTAGCACCATCAATGAAGAGTTCACAACTTGACTAATTACCACATTCCTCCCTAAAGGTGTAATAACAAGCAAAGGACTATTCAAAGGCACTGAATTCACATCATGCAACATCATACTTGCGGAAACAAATGAATGCATAGAACTAGAATTAATCAAAACATATACTTCAGAATTAAATAACTGAACCATACTCTTGACAACTTCAGGTACGGCTGTAGCTTCCTCCCTTGTCATGGCAAACACCCTTGCATGTGTTTGACCCCTTGGCCTTCCTGGAGGAATTACCTTCCTTAAAGCTCCAAAACTGCCCACTTCAGTGACTGGCCTGGTTTCCACTATTTTTGCTCTCCTTGGGGCTTGCAACTGCGACCCCTCTTGCCTTGTTACTTATGGAAAGTTCCTAATTATATTTCCCTTCTCTCTACATCGAAAGCATGCTCTAAGTAACTTGAAGCACTCTCCACTGTGTAGCTTCCCACAATGCTCAAACTGGGGGTTCTTGTTCTACTCCTCTTCACCTTGCTATTGCCTCTTGCTGTTGAGGCTTGCACTGACACTGCCCTAAATTAGATTTAAAGTGTTTATTTGAGGTATAAACCCTAATTTCAAATTTTACTTAGTTGAGTTTTGATATAAGACTGATAATGCGACGAAAATAGTGGAAAGATACCCGGGATTGTCATTAAGCATGCATTATACATATTTCACATACACATTGTGCACAAAGGAATACTTATAATTGTGCAATTATTAATGTATGTGCAATGTGTGTATTGCATAATTGTGATGTGCAGGATAGACGGACACATTCAGAAGTTTCCAGATTTTGGAAGCAACTGCTAATCTGGAGCATACTGTGAGTCGACCTAGATGGTCTCATTTCATTGATTGTTCTGATTTTTAATTTTTACATTGAATGACTACGATTATAATTATTATGCAATGTGAATATGATTGATATGAATGTGATTTGCCTATGTTGATGCCAGACAATGAGGGTCTGATTCTTGATTCATGAATGTGATATTAAAGTGCTCCTTGCATGTGAATTTGATGAAATATGTGGCATCTAATTTGATTGTTAAATGTCGTACCTAGTTCCGAAGGAACATGTGAATATGCATGTGATTAAAAAAGTGCTTCTCAACATTTATGTTGAATGCTAGACCACAGTCCGATGATGAATATGAAAGTGATTGTAAATCTGAAATCATATGATTGATTGACGATATGAGAATGTGATGCATTCCATTTCATGAATGCATGAAAGATAAAGGTAGTTGTGACCAGAGTTGCCACCGAAAAATAGCTTAAAGCTTAGAAAGTGAAAAGAGCCTTGGGCTCAGTTGTGAATGTACCCCGTATCCACTAAAGGATATGGGACATTATCAGATACAACTCAATATCCACTAAGGTATATGAGCTAGTAATTAGGCACTCAGTCATAACAAAGTAATAAATGAAAGTGAGTTTCATGCGTATTGCACTATAAGTGATATGTGTATTTTAAATAATTGAAATGATTAATTTGACTGTTCTGAATGTGATCCTATATGTTAAATAAAGTTATTTAAATTATGTGAAAATATGTGAATTGTATGTGTTATGTGATCGAGTGATCCACTGAGGATGCTCACTCACTGAGATCGCAAAACTCACCCAAAATTTGCAATATTTTTTTCAGGTTTAAAAAGAGTTACCCTGTTGGGCAAACAAGAGTATGGCCACTATATTCAAGTAAAAGGTAGAGGTCGGAATCAGTTTGCATCTACATTTGTATTTTCTATTTTTTAATCAAATTGAGTCTTTCACAATTATTGTAACATGAATACTTGAATATTCTGTTTTGTAATAACTTTCCAAAGTGGAAAGGTTGGTAAATGAGAATAATCTTGAGTCTAATAATAATAAATTTGATTTGATGTGATGAAAGAAAAGAACGGGCCCAAATTTGATTACTGATTTCCTCATAAGTGTATGATAAATTTGAAAAATCTTCACCAAGTTGCGAGTGTTTAACTATTTTAGCATGCCTACCCTTGCAGGGTATGCACTTAGACATCATTCAGGATGTCGGTTACGTGCTCGATGAGGGTGGGGTGCTAAATAATCTCTCCGATATCGCAACATGTTGGACTCTATTTTTGGAGCCCCAACATCAGACATGGGATCATGAAGCTTGAGCGTGGAGGAAGGCTTAGAGTTTGGAAATTTAAAAGAAAAATCCTTCGGAAGTAAAAGCAGGCTTCGCCACGGCGAACATATTGGAAAATCCCCTAGAACCTTCAGGAATTTTATGCCCCGGTGAGTGATTGAACTTTGCCGCAGCAAGCCTGAAATTTTTATCTTTGTCACGGCAAACTCACCACGCCAACAAAAATAAAGAACTTCGATGAACTCTTGGCTTCGCCATAGCGAAAACCCTTATGGCAGAACCCACAACTCAAAATGTCCTATCTTACTACATGTCAACTTAAAAACCACAAACAAGTTCTTAAAAACTTAGTCTCATTTCCATAATCGAATACTTTGTGAAAACAAGAAAAATCATAGACAAATCCAAACACAAATTTCATTTATAACAAAAGACATAAGTTTTATAAAGCTTTAATGGCATTTCAAGCCATAATACATCAATTGAGTTCAAAAAACAATAATACAAAATAGTTTGAACTAGCAGAATTTGAAATGCAGCTAAAGCCTTGAATTCCCAAAAATCTAACTTAAAAATACAAAAGTATGCCAATTTGGAGTGATGACGTAACTCTTGACTTACTTGATTTCTTGCTCATCACCTGAATAGGGGGAGGAGAATGGGGGTGAGCTTAAAGCTCATGGGTAACAAATTTATAACTAGTAATAAGTAAAACCATTGAAATAATTTACATTGAATCATAAGCACATATTTCTCAAATTTTCTTCACGTAGTTTAATTCACAAATAACATAATCTATGCATTCATCAACTTGTTCACAAATCATAAACATGTAGGCACATCCAAAATGGTTTGGGTGGATCCAAAACAGAACGTACTACACATTTCCCATAAGGATCCTATGAAGCCGTGAACAAAACGTACTATTGCAATCCCACTTAATGGTCTTGCGTAGTCGTAAACTTAAGGGAGTTTATGAAGGAGCTTCATGCCAAGAGCAGGCAGGTGAGATAAGCCTTTTGTCGAAGTGCACTTGACTTAACTTAAGGGACCACCACAAACCCATATAATCATGCATTTCACAATTCGTAAACATATCGCCTCAATGGCATTTTTTCAAAATTTGATTTCATAATCATAATATCATTTCAAAAATCATTTTCATCATTCATTTCATTAACCAATAACACAATTCATATACAGACATGTGGAACATTATCAAAGCATTCAAGATGCCTTAATGGCACATTTATAACGCAATTGAAAACATTTTAAACTTTCTTGGATTGGAAGAAACATTAGTGGCTTATTACTTAATTATAAAAGTGTAACCCACCTTGAAATCATTGTTTAAAAAAGTGTCTTAAAGATGTCCTTCCTCTTGCTCCCCTTGACACTCTTGCTCACCTTCTCGATTTCTTTTAATAATAACTAAAATTCCATTCAATTTGGTTTAGAAATCGAAATGTCATACCTCAAAAATTTAAACTATTTCTCATGCTGAAACAAAATTCTATGATCAGCTTCCATCCCGAAATTGAAATCCTTAAAGACTGAATTTATACTCAATTCCTTATATAATTTATATCTCTATGTCTATAGTTTACAAAAAATTAAAAATCAGTCCATTTGGATAACTACAACAAGATTTATGCTGAAAATACCAAAGCATGTTTGTGCAGGAAAAATTGAGTTATCCATGGCAAACTTGTCCAAAAACATGCTCCGAAGACGTGTTCTGCGACTTTTTCCAGTTTTTAACTTCCCACCTTTTACATAAACCCACCTTAACCCTAAACCATCTCTTCTACTTCATTTTCAACTTCATTCCAACCCAAAATCATTCACAACAAATCCATAATCTACTTTTGATCATTAACCAAACACTAAAACATTCACATAAACAATTTATCAACAACTTCCAACACATATTCACTTTATCTTCACTTTTAACCATCATTAAATATGCTTCATCTAATAATCAAGAAAGGTTAATGCTCATACTTACTTGTTTAGCCTCAACATCTTCAAACTCTTCAAGAATCTCCAAAACCCTAGCTCTTCTCTTCTTTTTCTCCTTTCTCTTCTTTCATTTATGATTTTTGTTTCTCTAAAATGTAAGACTACAATTTCTTCTTTCACTAATACCCTAAATGAATGAGCAAAGTCCACTATGCCCTTCCATTTATACCTAATATCTATTTAAAGTTAAGTGATCTTCCAAAAAAGCCCTTATATCACCTTACAATATTAATACTTTAATTCCATCAATCCCTGAAATAAATCCTCCCAAACATGACATAATAATTAAACTCTAAATAAAATGATTTATCTAACAAGACCATAAAATTTATTTAGTTCATGCTTAATAAAATAATAAAAAAACAAAAATTCAGGACCCAACACCCACTCTATAGAGCTCCGAAGTCCTCAGACGCATACAGTCGTTAAATTGTGTCAATTACTTTGTTAGTTGCCTTGTCTTTTGTTTGGTTTGATGTCATTTGTTTGGTTTAATGTCTTTTTTGTTTCATTTCATATGTCTTTTGTTTGGTTTGATTTCTTTTGGGTGGTTTCGTGTCTTTTGTTTTGTTTGACGTCATTTTTCCTTATTTTGTGGTTGCCTTGTCACATTGAAGACAATGTATTCTTTAAGTGTGAGGAGGTGACGCTTGCTTTGTCAATTGCATTGTTTTAGTTACTATTTGCATTTTGTTAATTAGGATGAACGTTTTAGACATATTACTTTGTTTTATGTCAAGCAATGGAACCACACTTGAATCATTTTGATTTATTTTGCCATGAGATTTTGTCAGGTTAGTTGGAATGAGATTGAATGTATGCTTGAACTCAGATTAGGTTACTTGAGTGAAGAGTGAACCATGTTAAGTAATGAAAAGTAGTTAGTTACATAAGCTTACTCACAATTTAACATTTGAGCAATGAAGTAGTATAGAGATGCACAATAAATTTCCATTTAAGCCAATGTGAGGATTGAGTCTATATGAATCCATCTATAGTCATTTTATTTATTTGTTGTGTGATACTTCCTTAGGTTGTTACCTTCAAAACTTTCTTTGAATTGGTTTGAGTATACTAGATGCATGCTTAATAGAAATGATTAAGGCATTTTTTTATATTAACCCTTGGCTTAAATGACCTACCTTTTATTATCCCTTACTATCCCTGTTGAGCCTTAACCATTTTGTTTCTTAAAAACACCTCAAATTTTCAAACCCAAGTCCCCATTAACCTACCCATTCACAAGCTTATTAAAGTATTAAGTAATGCATTAGTTAGGATTGTTGCTAAAAGTTTTTTCTGAGATGAGTTGAGTTATATTCTGCTCCTGAATCATTTTGTATTTAATTTCTATTTAATTCATTGTTACTTCCATATTATTAAAAAAATATATTAAGAAATAGAAGAACTTTTTAGTAGCATCAATAAGTGTGGAGTAGTAGTATATTTTAACTTGTGTATCTCAAAATTATCTTTTGTTATCCATCTTTCTGCTTATTACTTTACGAATCCTTGTGTTAAACCCTTTACCCTTACCCATCTTAACTTTCGCCACATTACAACCCTAAGCAAGTCCTTTTGATCCAATTATGCATGCAATCATTGTATAGGAGCATTAGTGCATAAACAAGCCTATAGTAGTGTGATTTCCTTTAGGAAGCTAGAGCGAAACTCTAACCATCAAACACTTGAGAGAAATGAGTGAAACCGTGAGGAAGATTCATTTTGCATCTATACTTGCCTTTGAATGATGGTGTCATATGTTGAGTTTGCTTCTGTGCACTAATGAAAAGTAGTCATGATATGTGTAGTAGCTTGATATTTTAGTTGGATAAAATTTGAGGGATTATATGCTTTGATCTTTATGAAAATGAAGTGATAGAAATGATTGGTTATGTTTATTTTGCTTGAGGACAAGCAAATATTTAAGTATGAAGAAGTTGATAATTTTGCATTAGTGTGTGTTTTTTCTAAATTATTTGGCATGTATTTATTACATAATAGGTTATATCTGTTACGTTTTAGGATTTGTATGTTTTGTTTAGTTTAATCTTCATTGTGTTCTTTTATGTTTGAGGTTGATTTAGGGTAAGAATTGATCGTTTTAATGTAGGAATGAAGGTTGGTCACATTTGCGATTGAGCTAGAGACTAAGAGAGGAGAAGAGAAAAGAAGGAATTATAATGCAAGAACCCACGATCGTGGGTTTCATACCAATTCCCATGATCATGGGATGTTTAACCTGAGGATATACGTTGGGTTCACTTATTCTTTTAGGTTTTCATGACTATTAAAGGATAAAAACCCCTGTGGATGAGAGAGCTTCGTGTGGGACTTACCTCCTTCAGTAAAAATGCAGGTTTAGAGCTTCAGGAGAGGTAGAGATTCAAGGTTTTTCATTCATCATTGGGAAAAGAGTATACTATTGTTGGATTTTCCAGATTCGGGACAAGAAGAGGAGGAGTTTGATTAAATCAGTTTTCTTTCATTTTTCTCTTCTAGTATTTATATGATGGATTATTTGGTTATTGGGGGATGTTATGGACATCATAAGTAGCTAGTTTAATTATAGAAATTACTTTTTAACTTCTTGTTAAACCTCTATTTTGTTGATTTGAATGATAGATGTTTTAGATGAATGTTGAATATATATATATATATATTGAGAGATTGAGTTCAATTTTTTGTCTAGAATTGTATAATGAGATTTGGCATTCTATAGACTTACATTCATCAAGTTAATTGATTAGTTAAAAGAGTGATCTTGGCTAATTTAATTGATCACTTATAGGATAATTTCATAACTAGGTGAATTGGTGGGTTGATTTTGTAGATTAAGAGATTGTTTAATCATCTCCATTTAATTTGGCTAGAGACATTTAATTATACCTTAAAAGAGGGTAGTTAATGCATTAGGACATCTTAGGTGAAACATAATTCAATTAAAAAAATAGGAGGGAGACAAGATAGTGAAAAAGTGACCTCTAGTTGTGAAAATTTTGAATTCTAAGTTTCTGCATTTTTGAGTTGTCACTTGTGTTTTGTTAAGTTGTTTAATTTAATTTAATTTTTCTAGTTTATTTACACTAAATTTTGGTTCTTAAACAAAGATGAATCTGAAATAAGTGGGGTATAAGCACAATCCATGTGGGATTGATATATACTTGTTACTACAAGTCACGACCCATATACTTGTAATTTTGAGCGTAAAACTAAGAGACTGCTTCACAATCAACATAACTCGATTATTTCTCTTAACAAATTTCCATTATTATGTTGTTTGCTCGTTATTATTTTGTTTGATTTTGTTTACCTTTCAATTCAATATTCGAATTTGAGTCTTAAACAAAGAGCAACCTGAATTATGTAGTGCCTAAGCATAATCTCTGTGGGATGATATTTGCTTTTTACTACAAGTAACGACTCGTACACTTGGCATTTTTAGCGTAAAACTGGTAATTGGTTTTGTAATTAACACTTGTGTCTAAAGGAATTCTCGATCCTCTTGATTTTACGAATTTTTCCACTTGGGTTAATTGCATTAAGGGGAAACAAACAAATGTCTAGGGATTGGATGCCAATAGGACTTCAAAAGTCTTAGAACTTATCTATATGGATATTTATAGGCCATTCCCTACGACGTCTTGAAATGGTCAACTGTATTTTATATCATTAATACATGAATTCTCACGTTATGGCTACCTTTATCTCATCCATGACAAATCATAGTCTTTGGATGTGTTCAAAAGCTTTAAGGTTGAAGTTGAGAACCAACTCAACCAAAGGATTGAAAGCGTCAGATCTGACTATGGTTGTGACTACTACGGTAGATATGATAGATTAGGTGAACAACATCTAGGACTGTTTGCTAAAATCTAAGAGGAATGTAGTATCATTTGACAGTACACTACGTTAGGTTCGCCTAGCATAAATGGTGGTTGAAAGACAAAACAGAACGCTTAAGGATATGGTGAGGAGTATGATTAGTCATTCTAGCTAGCCAAAATCACTCTAGGGAGAAGCACTAAAGACCGCATTATATATACTCAAAAAAGTTCTAACTAAAGCAACTGATAAGATCCTTTATGAACTTTAAATGGGAAAGAAGCCTAGTTTAAAGCACTTGCACATTTGGGGATGTCTAGCTAAGGCAACGCCTTATAGGCCAAATGAAAAGAAACTGGACTCGAGGACTATCAGTTGTTACTTTATTGCATATTCTGAAAGATCCAGGGGTTACAAGTTTTATAATCCCATTACTAAGGTAATTTTTCAGACTAGAAACGCTTAATTGTTTGGGGATGTTGAGTTTACGGGGGTAGAAAGGATTAGGGACTTCGTTTTTGAAGGGGAACATGTTGAAATTCCTCTAATTGTTATTGACAATGATCAAGGTCAGGTTTCCTTCCTGACATTGTTCAAGAAGCAATTCTGGATCATAACAATGTTATGGAAACTCCTCTCCAAGTTCAACAACTTATTTCAGAAGAACAAACTCTACAACCTCAAGAACCTAAGCCACTAAGGAGATCCACTAGAGAGAGGAGAAGTGCAATTTCGTATGATTATATTATATTTCTTTAGGAATATGAAGTTGACATTGGTATGGTGAAAGATGATCCAATCAACTTCCGTCAAGCTATGGAAAGTTCTAACTTTCAAAAGTGGATTGATGTCATAAATGAAGAGATAAAGTCCATTAGGGACAATGATGTTTGGAACCTTGTACCATTACCTAAATGTTTGAAACCTAAATAGTTGCAAAGGGATATTTAAGACCAAGAAAGATTTGAAAGGCAATGTAGAAAGGAACAAGGCTCATCTTGTTGCAAAAGGCTTTACACAAAAAGAAGGCATTGATTATAAAGAGACTTTCTCTCAATTTTCTTCGAAAGACACTTTTAAGATAATAATGACATTAGTGACACATATATATTGAGCTATATTAAATGCATGTTAAGACACTATTTCTCAATGGTGACATTGATGAGACGATTTATATGATGTTGTCAAAAAACTTTGTGTCAGGAGATACAAAGCAAATGGTTTACTAGCTAAAGAAATTAATCTATGGACTCAAGCAGGCATCTCATCAATCGTATTAAAAATTTCACTAAGTTTTCATCTTATTCAATTTTGAGATGAACTTGGATGATGATTGTATATACCATAAGTTCAGTGGGAGTAAGTATATTTTTCTGGTTTTATATGTCGATGACATATTGCTTGCCACTAATGGTATAGGCTTATTGCATGAAACCAACAGATTTATTTCAAAGAAATTTGAAATGAAAGATCTCAGTGACTTCCCTTTTTTTTTAAGGATTCAGATACATCGGGAATGCTCTCGAGGTATTTTTGGATTATCACAAAAGAGCTATATCGAAAAGGCACTTAAACGGTTTGGCATGTAGGATTATAAACTAGGTGATACCCCTGTGTCTAAGGGAGATAAGTTTAGTTTAAGTCAATGCCTCAAGAATGACTTTGAAGCTAAAGAAATGCAAAAGATTCCTTATGCCTCAGTTGTCGGAAGTCTAATATATGCTTAGGTTTGCAGACATCCAGATATTACGTACATTATTGGAATGCTATGGAGATATTTAAGTAACCCAGGATTAGATAACTGGAAAGCAACCAAAAGGGTCATGGGGTACTTGTAGAGAATGAAAGATTATATGCTCACATACAAAAAATCGGATAAGCTGGAGATCATTGGTTATTCTGATTCAGATTTTGTTGGAACCTAAGACAGTAGGAGATCCACTTCAAGTTATATCTACTTGCTTGCTGGAGGAGCTATTTCCTAGAAGAGTGCTAAGCAAACACTTATAGCTTCTTCCACCATGGAAGAGGAGTTTATAGCGTGTTATAAGGAATCTAACCAAAGGATATGGATGTAAAACTTTATCATGAGGCTGCGTATTGTTGACTCTATTGAAAGACCATATAAGTTATTTTGTGACAATAACTCGGCAGTGCTATATTGCAATAACAATAAAAGCTCGAAAAAGTCAAAGCACATCGACATCAGGTTCCTAATTGTTAAAGAGAGAGTTTAGAGTGGATAGTTGTCTATACAACACATTGGATCAAACTTCATGATTACGAATCCACTTACTAAAGGAGTGCTATCCAGATTCTTTCATGAGCACACTACTCATATGGGTGTTGCATCTTTTCAAGATATATAGTTTCAGTAGGAGTTTGTATTATATATGCTTTTCAGATTAGACATTTTTCATTGTCATTTTGGATATAATTTTTACTTAACTTGTTCGAGGTTATTTTTATCTTTAAGATATTTTGTTTATTTTGTCTTTGAACTTATTTAAGATTGATCTCACTAAAGCATAAGGTTGGACCAGTTGAAAATAAGCATGCTAAGATCACGTCACTTATAATTTCCATACTATACATCTATTCTTAATCCATGTCATTTGGTTATATTAGCATATATGACCATTGATGGGTCTAGTTACATTAAATGTAGCGAAAGACACTTTGATCCTATGTTGGTATGGTTGATAGATTGAATTGTCTTGGGATGCATACAGTAATGATAGCAAAATTATGAGTACTTATAAGGTTAATACACAATTTTAATGTAACAGTTATAGCCCAAGTAGGATATTGTAAGGATTTTTAATTAAACATTTAGGCTTATTTGTGTATAATTATATATAAAGGCTATCATATAAAGTTAAGCCCAATTAATTAAAGTGGTCTAATATGGTTATGGTATTTTGGACTTTATGAATTTGTTTTAAGTGTGGACTTTATGTGTAGAGACCAAGTTTATAATTTCTAGTTCTATGATGGGCCAAACTAGAAATTAGAATAGGGTTTTACCCTAATAAAAGTGGTTATGGTCCCTAAATTAAATGTACGCATAACTCTTTCTGACATTCCATCATCATAGAGAAAACAGATAGTTAGGAAAACCTATAAAAAAAGGTTACGTTCTAATTTGGAAAACAAACCACAAAACTTCAGCGCAAATTTCACAATGGATTTAGGTATGCTTCGACTTTTATTTAACTCTTGATGATTTGATATGAACGAATCCTGTCTTTAAAAGGATTAAAACCCTAAACATCCTGCATCTCAACATTAAAATTTTACAACTATTAAAATGAAAATCAAATCAATAATAAAAAAATATCAAGGTTTATCAAGTCATTCTTTAGTTTATAATATTAATTGTAATATCAGTTTGTTAATTTTATGCTCTAAAAGGTTCACCATTATCAACATTTTATTTCACTTTATTGCATAAGTCTTTACATTCATCAAGAGACATTAAAGCTTTTAGTTTTAATAAAAAAAAGTCTCTTGATCTTTTAAACAAATTTTAGAAAACATCTTGGAAAGTTTTAAAATCATAATCGCATTAAATAACTTGAGTTTGATCATTTAAAGATGTTAAAATCATGTTTGTTATAATTATTTGACTTATATAGTTTAGTTGTCAACCAATATAGGTTTAAGTTATTAAGCTTGATGTCTTATGAGGTTTTTGTTACATTGATTGATGTATTGGTCTTCTAATGTGCCATGTTAGGTGATCAATATGTCTATTAGTGAACTTACGTTTCAAAGATTAGTAAATATGATCTTTTTAATACACATTAGTCAACTAGTATATAGTGGATGTAACGACTAGTTTTTGGCTCTACAACTAATAAGGGTCCCAAATAGGTGTTTTCTCATTATTTAGTATCAAGAAGCATTTGGGTGTGTTTTACATATATTTCTAAGTGTTATTTAATCATTTGAGCATCATTATGAAAGATTTTTTAGAGGTTATTCTTTGTATTAAAAGAAGAATTATAGAGAAAATCTAAAAAAAATCTTGGGAGTGGATGTAGGCAAGGATTGTTTATCGAACCACTATAAATCAATTTGCATTCTCTAATCCTTATCCTCTTTTAATTGTTGTTTCATTATTTAATTTATTTATTTATTAACCAATTACCTATCCTTATTTATATTGATAGTCGTTAATTGAGTGCATTGACTAAAAAATTTATTAAAATTTATAAACACTCAATTCACCCTCTCTTGTGTGCCATTAGGTACTAACAAGTGGTATTAGAGCAAATCTATTAGGGTAGCATTGCTAATGAAATACTATAGCAAAATTCGTAATGGCATATTGAGGGGCATCATCTTCATCATTTAACCAAGAAGGAAAAAGCATTAGTAAACCACCTTTCTTTGATAGAGATAATTACATTTATTAGAAAATAGAATGAGATTCTTCTTAATGTCTGAAAGTGTAGACCTGTAGGAAATAATTTCAAATGGTACTCAAATTAAAGAAAGAATAGGAACCTCAAGATAAGAAATTAATTTCTTTGAATTGTAGGGCCATATATATCATTTTTTGTGCATTAGGAAGAAATACATTCACTAGGATCTCTATATGTAAAATGACTCATAAGATTTGACATAATTTATAAGTTACATATGAAGGAAATTCTTTCAAATGAATCATTATGAAAGCATATTTATCATCTATACTAGATTTATCAATATTATTAATTCTATCAAAGGTCTTGGAAAGATTATACTGATGTTGAAATAGTGAGAAAGTTGCTTACGTCAGTTCCAAAGACAAGGGAAGTTAAAGTGATGGCCATATAAGAAGCTATAGATTTAATAACACTACCATTAGAGGAGATTATTAGTTTATTCTTATATACAAAATGAGTATCCAAGAGATATAAGAAGAAATGACACTTCTGAAGGAAAGGAATTTAGCGTTCCAAACCTCAGAGTAAGAATCAAGCAAAGAGAAAGAGACATCAACTAATGAAAATGAAGAAGAAGAAATTGTTTTACTCACTAGAAGATTTAAGAAATTATTGAAAAATAAATTATCGAAAAGAAAGGGTTTTAAGAAAGATAAAATTGATTTAAAACATAAATTCTCTAACATTATTTCATTTGAATGTAGAACAACTTACCACATATAGTCTAATGTTCTCTACTCAAAGATAATGAGAAGTCATAATGTCCTCTCCTTAAAGATAATGAGAAGTATAAGAGAAATTATAACAAGGAGAAGAAGGACAAGAATAACACACTTAAAGCATCAAATTGGGATGAAAAAAGTGAATATAAAAGTGAGCATTCAAAATAAGGTATAGCTCATATGTACTTTACTATTATGGACAATGAATAGGTAACATCCAACCTTAATTCTTGTTATAACATCACATTATCCCGTGATTAGGGTTAGAACCCTAGGACACTATAAATGAGAGTTTATGCTTAGGTTTTCATTCATATGGTTAAGTTTTCATTCATATGGCATATACATACACGTGAATAATGTTGATGCTCATTAAAATAATTGTATATGCATTTATTGACATTTTCTGGGTATAAGTGATTTTTTAATGTGATTAAAATTTGAATTTTGGATAATTTGTTTTGAAAAATTGAATTGGTGTGTATTAAAATTATTTTCACATTTTTGGTGACATTTCAAATATTTCAAAAATTTTTAAAAATTTGGAGTATTTTGGACTAAGAAAAATATAGAAATAAGGGACAAATGGAAGTCTGACAATTGGATTAGTAATTAATTGACAAATGGACTAATTATGGAATGACAATTGAACAAATTACTATGTGACAAGTGGAGCAATTACTAAGGGACATATAGGCTAATTAAATGGATGACAAGTGTAAGACATGTCAAAGGAAAGGTGTCAATGAGGGATGGAGCCACCAAGTCACGTTTTTGGGTAAGAAAGTTTCTGTTGCTCCTTTGTTTTGTCTCCACCGAAAACACCATCTTCCTTCTTGCTCATCCATCACTAAAACACTTAACTTCTACATTTTTGTGTGTTATTGGCTTACCTACATCACACCTTGCAAAGAAAACATTATAGTCCATATTTTGTTCTGTTTCTCTCTATTTTTGTCTTTTCTTCATCCACCGAAATCATATATTTGCTCTCTCAACTATTGGAATTTTTATGAATCAAGTAAATAATGCTTTAAGTTGTATGGGTAGTATAAATGACTTATGTTTGTAAATGGATGCATGCATGAGTGGAGTAGGAAGATAAATGAATGCGTGCATGAATGGTGTTGTAGGAAGAAGAGTTTCAGTGATACAAGCAAAACAAAAATATGCAGAAAGTGTGATGAAGGATTGTGATAATTGGATTTATATGAAGAGTAGTGAAATGCAGAAAATGTAATATGGAAAAGTGTGAATTAGGTTCTGTTTTGGGTTTTGATTAATCATGAATTTGTGAATTGTGACTAGAGAATTCTAAATTAGGAATTTATGTTTAATTGAATCATCAACTTGAAAGGATCGGGAAATGATAGAGTTTTGACAATGAAGCATGCTGGAGAAAGTTATATGTAGTGTTTTACTGAATATACATTTGTATTTTGTCTATAAATTGATCTGTGAATATCACAATTGGATGAATTTTGATCTAGATTAAACTAGAAACATATGGATACATTTTTCATGAAGGAATCAAATTTGAGTTTTATCCTTAAGAGGCTTGAATTGTGGCTCGAAGTTGAAAACTGTGTACTGTGGTGTTATAAGAACATTCGGTAATAATTTGGTTATAACTTGCGTAATACTGAACAAAAATTCATGAATGTGATGTCATTAGAAACTTAATACAATTTGGAACATTTGATTAGAAGAAGATGTTGCCTAAATATCTCATTGTCTAGGTCATAATGGTCATATAGAACTGACCCGAAAATTTGTATTGAGAAAAAAATATGGAAAATTAAAGTTGTAGGTCGATATTTTGGTTTCAAGTTCATCTTCCTCTTTCGACCAATTTTACATTTCTTTAAGGAATGAATTTGAGGAAATGTAAAGAATAAAAGTTGTATACATAGGTCTTAGCTTGACCTCGGTGAAATTGGCCTGATAAGATAATGACTAGAGCTTGAGTTATGTTTGTTTTACTAATACTGCCTGTGATAAACCCCTATGCAGAAACCTTATATTATTTCCTTATTTTTGGGGTCTCTAAAGCTCGAATTGGTCAAAGTATAAAACATTAAAAATGATTTTTAATGCCTTATTAATGCTTCTATAATCCATTTTGGCTAGAAGATATCTTGATAAATTTATGTAGTTAATTGAAGTCATACCCTAAAATAATGGACTGTTTTAATGAGAATGAGTTCACATAAGGAAATTTTGATATGTTTAAGGAATAAAAGATTTCTTTTTATGCAAACATGTTCTTAAGAACATGACAAATGTGTATAAGGTATAGATGAACAGGCATTGAAGAAAATAGGGTATTTATGAATGAGAATTGTGTGAATGTATGAGTATATGTTGCTGGAAAATTTTGGTGAATGTGTAGATCTATCTTTCTAAAATTTCAGATATAAAGTACCAATAGTGTGTGTTTTATAAGAAGCTTTTTGATCATGGAAATGTTCAAGGATAAGTGTAAATATGAGTTGGTAATGATACAAAGATGTTCTCATGAATGTAATGCGATTCAAAGTATGTAAGTGATAAATTAGGAATGATTAAATGAGAACAAGGAAATTATGGGAGTGTATAACCCTAGGAAAAAGAGTAGTATATGTAGGGGTGATCAATTGTATTAAAGAAACATACCCGAGAATTTGTCTTTGAACATGCATAATACATGATACATATATAAATTTCCTTATTCATCTGACTGTGCAATGTAGTAATCTATAAATGTATGTGATTGCATATAGAAGAACACATTGAGCGACCGCTTCCAAACATTGTTGGGACTTCAAAGCAATAAGCTAAAGGAAGCATTAGTGAGTAAACTAAAATGGTCTCACCTTGATTGTTTGTTTGATTCTGAATTGAATTACTATTTGATATAATTGTGATATTACTGATTCCGAACAATTGATTGTCCGAGGAGTTTAATATCTAGGACTGTATTGGGAGTGTTCCTTAAATGTGAATGTGATTAACTAAATGTGTTTCAGCTTATATGTTGAATTTCGGACCAAGTCCAATCATCAATATGAATGAGAAAGTAAGTGAGAATGTAATGAACTAAACATGTTGATTGAATATGTTTAATGCATTTATTCCATGAATGCATAAAATATAAAAGCGGTTGTGACCGGAATCGCTAATGAAAAAGAGCTTAAAGCTCAGAAATCTGTGGTAAAAGCCTATGGCTTAATTTATATGATAGAGCCCATTATCCACAACGGATATAGGACAGTATAATAGAGCCTGATATCCACAACAGATACGGGACAGTGAAAAAGGCACTTGGTCACAACAACGTAGTAAATAAAATTGAGTCTTATAACTATTGCATACACATATGAAATGATTACATTGAGCAATTGCAATGTTTTGAGTACTTTTATAGTATGGAAGTTTTGAATGCTTATCGATGAATATGTTCTGCATGATCACAAAGAAATATTGATTTTGAAATATGACAATTGTGAATAAAATGCTTTGTGATATTACCTGATGGTAATTGAGATGATGTGAATTATATAATAACATAAATTGTTTGTTGCATGACAAGAGTGAACCATCGAGGATGGTTACTCAACTGAGTTCATAAACCTCAACCTAATTATAATGTTGACGTTTTCAAGTTCGAGAGAGTGACGACTTAGCTTCTAAGACTGCTTAGAAGAAATCTTATATAACTTTTCGTTAGAAGTTATGGCTCAAAGGTAGGTCTGTTGGGACTGATGGATTAGTTTTAATTTTGTTAAATCCTCGTATATGTAGCTTATTTTGTAGACAGAGTTGTGGTCTCTGGTAGGTTGATATTGTATAAACATAGATGATGGATATAATGCTACATTGTAAATTAAGGTTATGAAATGAAATGAGGAAATTTTGGATTTTTGACATTGTGTTATTTCTAGTTTTAATTATTATGCCATGAGATACATTGAAATTTAATAGGATAGCATGCCAACTTTGTCGGGCATGTGCATGAATATCTGAAGGGTGTATGTGCACGTGTACATGTCATATGGAAGTGGGGTGTTATAATTGGTGGTATCAGAGCATGGTTGGCATCCATAGGGATAAGAATGTTAGGCATGAAATAATATGAGAATTTTGAATGGTAATTGAAGTTATTGTCTCTTATAGGTCATCTGTCATAAGTGATCAAGTAGAACAATCATCTCACCTAGGATTCGAAAGAGCCAGTAGAGAGTCATTTGTGTCTCGACCTGAGAGAATACCTCTAAGAATTCTCGAGAGAAGGGAAAGAAGGTACAATAAATTGCGAAAGTAGGGGGATATGGACTTTAACAGAAATACAGACCCTATAGGTCGATGGATGGTTAGAGAGAACAGAGAGAGTCTTTAATTAGATGGATTATGAGTCGAACGACAGGCTCATCTATGCTATTTCTCTATTGCAAGGCCCAGTTTACCAGAGGTGAAAATCTGTTCTAGGCAGTACCATTAGGCCTTGTAGTCTGAGATGGGAAGACTTCTTGAGAGTCCTCAAAGAAAATTACATGCTCAAAGTCTATACGGACAGAAAGATGAAGGAATTTCTGGATCTGAAGTAGGGCAATTTGTCTGTGGCAGAGTATAAGGTTAAGTTCAATGAGTTAATGGGATATGCTACTGCCTTGATTCCTACTAAGGAAGATAAGTGCAGGAGATTTGAAGATGAACTGAACATGGAAATTCGGACGAGGTTAGCTATTTCTAACTTGGGTAGTTTTATGGAACTAAGAGTTGCCTTGATCCATATTGAGCAGTTGTTAAAAGATAGTCAATCTGAGTTCAGATCAGAGTCTAGATAGAAAAGGCCCAGTGAATCTCAAGGCTGTTCTAGCAGAAGGTTTAGCAAGAGTCAAAATCAAGCTTTCAGACCACCAACTGGATCAAAAAAGTCGTGGCTCAGAAAGAGGGGTAGTTTTGTTCAATCTGGCAATAGTAAAGGTGCAGTATCAGGTCAATTACCAACTTGTGAGTGTTGTGGGAAGAAGCACAGTGGTGAATGCTTGAAGTTGACAGGAGCCTGCCTTAAATGCAGCTTATTTGATCATCAGGCCAGGGACTGCTCTGTTGTATTTAGAGCATAATCTAGTAGGAGAGGAAGTGTGGCGATAAAAACTATGGTTCAGCAGAGCTGAGCCAGTGGGTCTGGACACAGAGGTCATGGTATAGGTTGAATGAGCTCTGGGAGTTCTACTACTAGGACCGAGGTGCGGAGCAATCAACTGCAGTCTAACGCCCGAGTCTATGCCATGACGAGACAAGAGGCTCAAGACTCTCAAGATGTCGTTGTAAGTGTGTTACTAATATTTACATTTAAGGCTTATGCACTGCTTGATCTTGGATCTATGCATTCTTTTATTACGCCGCATATGGAGTCTAAGTTGCATTGTGATAGAGAGTTATTGAGATATGGATTAGAGGTAAGTACACCGATAGGTAGTACCATTATGATAGGGGAAGTCTGCAAAAGGTGTTTGATTAGGTAGAGTTAGAGGCAGACTTGATTGTGTTACCACTAAAGGAAATAGATGTTATCCTAGGCATGGATTGGCTTATTGCTCATAGGGCTATCATGAATTGCCATACTAAGGAGGTAATTTTTGAATCTCCTAATCAGTCGAAAGCAGTGTTTAGAGCTATTATCCAAACAATGTCAGCTGGACTAATCCCCTTTGTGAGTACTTTGAGGTTGATGCAAGGAGGATGTGAGGCTTATTTAGCCCACATCACTGATAACCAAACTGAGCAAGATATGCAGTACAATCCTGTAGTTAAGGAATTTATGGATGTGTTTCCCCCAGAGTTACCTAGTTTACCTCCAGATTAGGAAATAGAGTTCACAATTGATCTAGTTCTAGGTGCCGCTCCTATATCTATTTCCCCATATAGGATGGCTCCTGTGGAACTGAAGGAGTTGAAGACTCAATTATAGGAGTTGCTGGATAAGGGATTTATTAGACCCAGTGTTTTCACCCTGGGGAGCTCCAGTCTTATTTATGAAGAAGAAAGATGGAACGTTGCGACTTTGCATTGATTATATACAATTAAATTAGTGAAGAACAGGTACCCATTTCCTAGAATTGACGATTTGTTTGATCAGTTGCAAGAATCTCAAGTGTTCACTAAGTTGGATTTGAGGTCTAGGTATTATCAGTTAAGGCTGATGTACCAAAGAGTGCTTTCAGAAGCAGGTATGGACATTATAATTTTTTAGTAATGCCATTTGGGTTGACTAATGCCCTAGTTGCATTTATGACATTAATGAATAAGATGTTTCAGCCCTACTTAGATCACTTCATGATAGTATTTATCGATGACAATTTTGTGTATTCAAAGAGCAGAGAAGAGCATGTTGAGCACTTGAGAGTGATACTACAGATTATGAGGGAGAAACCACTATATGTTAATTTTAATAAATGTGAGTTTTGGTTAGATCAAGTAGTGTTTTTAGGTCATATAGTAAATGGGAAAGGTATTCAAGTGGATCCAATGAAGATAGAGGCAGTAATGAAATGGGAGATTCCGAAGAATGTGTTTGAAATCTAGAGTTTTTTAGGATTGATCAGATATTATTAGAGGTTTGTTAAGGGGTTTTCTTTGATCTCAGCCCCTTTGACTAAACTTCTAAAGAAAAATGTGGTCTTCAGATGGAATGATGAGTGTTAAAGAAGTTTTGAGGAACTGAAACATCGGTTGACTATAATGTTGGTGTTGACTATTCCATCGGGAATTGGTGGTTATATAGTATACAATGATGCTTCCCAATAAGGATTGGGATGTATGTTGATGCAGTATGGCAAGGTGATAGCCTATGCATCGAGATAGTTAAGGTCTCATAAGATGAACTACCCAATACATGATTTAGAGCTTGTAGTGATAGTCTTTGCTCTAAAAACATGGAAACATTATTTATATGAAGAGACATTCTAGATATACATTGAACATAAGAGCTTGAGATATCAGTTGACTCAGAAGGAGTTGAGTATGAGACAGAGAAGAAGGATTAAGTTGCTAAAGGATTATGACTATATGATTGAGTGCCATCCAGGGAAAGCTAATATAGTGGCAGATGTATTGAGTAGGAAGTTGAATAGTAGTGTAGCTCAGATTTAGTTATGGAGCTTACTAAGCTTGATTCAATTAAGAGCTTTGAATGTGGAGTTAAATTTAGAGCAAAATGAAGCCTTGATTGCTACACTAAAATTGAGGCCGATGTTGCATGACAGGATTAGAAGAGTTTAGAGTAAAGATCCTAAAATGGTAAAGCTAATTGAGAAAATTACGATGAATTCTGATTCTGAATTTGAATTGAGAGATGAAACATTATAGTTAAAATAGAGGTTGTATGTGCCTAATGTGGATGAATTGAGAAAGGAAATCCTAGAGGAGGTGCATGTAGCAGCTTATGCTATGTATCCTAGTACTACCAAGATATATAATAAGCTTAAGTAACATTTCTGGTGGCCAGGGATGAAGAAGCAAGTAGCTGACTATACAGTTAAGTATTTAACTTGCCAGGAGACTAAGGCTAAACATCAAGCTCCAGTTGGGAAGCTTCATTCGTTCCCAATTCTAGAGTGGAAATGCGAACGAATCACAATGGATTTGATTATGGGATTGCCTAAGACTTTAAGGCAAAATGATATTATATTGTTTGTAGTGGAACGATTGACTAAATCAGACCATTTCTTACCAGTGAAAGAGAATAACTAATTAGACCAGTTGGCACGGAGATATGTGAATGAGGAAGTGAGACTACATGGGATTCCAGTGCATATAGTACCGAGCAGGGATCCCAGATTTACTTCGAGGTTTTGGAAGAGTCTACAGTCGGCTATGAGTATGAAGTTGAATTTCAGTACTGCATTTCATCCTCAAACAGATGGACGGAGCAAGCGGACAATCAAGACTATTGAGGATATGGTTTAAGCATGTGTATTGGAGTTTCAAGGAGTTTGGGATCAGTATATAGCCTTGATTGAATTTGCTTACAACAACCACTACCACAATAGTATTGGAATGGCACCTTATGAGGCATTGTATTGTAGAAAATGTCGATCGCCTCTATATTGGGATGAGAAAGGTTTGAGAATGATAGAAGGCCCTGAATTGATACAAGATATTATAGATAAGGTGAAACTGATCTGAAGCCGAGGCACAAGATAGATAGAAGAGTTATGTAGATCAGCATAAAAAGGATATGAAATATAGTGTAGGAGATAAAGTATTTCTAAGAGTCTCCCTTTGGCAAGGAATGTTGAGATTTGGTAAGAAGGGTAAATTGAGCCCTAAGTATATTAGTCCTTATGAGATCCTTGAAAGGATAAGATCATTGGCAAACAGATTAGCCTTACAGAGTGAAATGTCTCAGATACACAATGTATTTCATGTGAGCATGATTAGGAGTTATAGATCTGACCCAATGCATGTATTACAGGATCAAGAGATTGAAATTGCTAGTTACCTAAGTTATGTAGAGGAGTCGATCAAGATAGTAAGATATTAGACAAAATAATTGAAAAATTGGGTGATTTCATTGATGAAAGTCCTGTGGAAAAATCACTCGAGTGAGGAAGTAACTTGAGAAATAGAAAAACATATGAGGAAGCAATATCCTCACCTGTTTCATCAATTAGATAAGAATTTCAAGGACAAAATTTCCAAAGGAGGGGAGAATTGTAACATTCAATTATCCCGTGATTAGATTTAAAACCCTGGGATACTATATATGAGAGTTTACTAAGAATTTAGAAGTTCATTTCATGCATCATATAACATAGACATACATGTGAATAATGTTGACGCTCATTAAAATAATTGTACATGCATTCATTGACATTTTCTAGGTATAAGTGATTTTTTAATGCGAATAAAATGTGAATTATGGATTATTTGTTTTGAAAAATTGAATTGGTATGTATTAAAATTATTTTTGCATTTTGGTTACATTCGAATATTTCAGAAATTTCTAGAAATTTAGAGTATTTTGGACTAAGAAAATATAGAAATAAGAGACAAATGGAAGTGTGACAATTGGATTAGTAATTAATTGACAAATGGACTAATTATGGATTGACAATGGGACAAATTACTATATGACAAGTGGAGTAATTAGTAAGCGATATGTAGGCTAATTAAATGGATCACAAGTGTAGGACATTCCAAAGGTCATGTGTCAATGAGGGATGGAGCCACATAGTCACGTTTGTGGGTAAGAAAGTTTCTTTAGCTCCTTTGTTTTGTCTCCACCAAAAACACCATCTTCCTTCTTGCTTATCCATCACTTAAACACTTAACTTCTGCAGTTTTTTATGTTATTGACTTACCTACGTTACAACTTGCAAAGAAATCATTCCAGTCAATAGTTTGTTCTGTTTCTGTCTATTTTTGTCTTTTTTCCAACCACCGAAATCACATATTTGCTCTCTCAATAGCTAGAATTTTTCTAATCAAGTAAGTGATGCTTTAAGTTGTATGGGTAGTGTAACTGAACTTCTGATGATGTTTAAATGTTTGTAAATGGATGCATGCATGAGTGGTGTAGGAAGATAAATGAATGCATTCGTGAGTGCTGTTGTAGGAAGAAGAGTTTCAATGATACAAGCAAAATGAAAATGTGCAGAAAGTGTGATGAAGGATTGCGGTAATTGGACTTATATGAAGAGTAGTGAAATGCAGAAAATGTAATACGGAAAAGTGTGAATTAGGTTTTGTTTTGGGTTGTGATTAATCATGAATTTGTGAATTGTGACTAGATAATTCTGAATTGGGAATTCAGGTTTAATTGAATCATCAACTTGAAAGGATAGAGTTTTGACAATGAAGCATGTTGGAGTAAGTTATATGTAGTGTTTTACTGAACATACATCTGTATTTTGGCTATAACATGATCTGTAAATATCAAAATTGGATGAATTTTGATCTAGATTAAACTAGAAACATGCGGCTATATTATTCATAGAGGAATTGAATTTGAATTCTATCCTTAAGAGTCTTGAACTGTGGCTTGAAGTTGAAAACAGTGTATTGTTGTGTTGTGAGAACAGTCTGTAATAATTTGGTTATAACTTGCATAATACTAAACCAAAATGCATTAATTTGATGTCAGTAGAGACTTAATACATTGTGGAACATTTTATTGGAGAATTTTTTGGCCTAAATATCTCATTTTCTAGGTCATGATGTTCATACAAAACTGACCCAAAAATCTGTCTTAAGAAAAAATCTGGAAAATTAAAGTTATAGGTCGAAATTTTGGTTTCAAGTTCATCTTCCTCTTTCAACCAATTTTAAATGTCCTTAAGGCGTGAATTTGAAGAAACTCAAACAATGAAATTTTTAGATATAGGTCTTATCTTGACCTCTGTGAAATTGGCTTGCTAAAATTGTGACTAGAACTTGCGTTATGCTTATTTTCCTAATGCTACTTGTGATAAACCCCTGTGCAGAAACCTTATATTATTTCCTTATTTTTTGGGATTTTAGAGCTAGAATATGTCAAATTATAAAACATGAAAAATTATTTTTAATTTCTTATTAATGCTTCTATGAAGCAGTTTGGCCAGAAGATATCTTGATAAGTTTATGTAGTTAATTGAAGTCATACCTTAAAACAATGGACTGTTTTGATGAGAACAAGTTTAAATTTGGAAATTTTGATATTTTTAAGGAATAAATGAGTTATTTTAATGAAAACATGATATTAAGAACATAAGAAATGTGTATAAGTTATGGATGAATAAGAATGCAAGAACATAGGGTAGTTATGACTTAAAATTGGGTGAATGTATGAGTACATGTTGCTGGAAAATTTTGGTGAATGTGTAGATCTTGCTAGCTAAAATTTAAGATATAAAGTACCAATAGTTTGTGTTTTATAAGAAGCTTTTTGATCATGGAAATGTTCAAGGATAAGTGTAAATATAATTTGGTAATGATATAAAGATGTTCTCATGAATGTGATGTGATTCAAAGAATGTAAGTGATGAATTAGGAATGACTGAATGAGAAATAAGAAATTATGGGAGTGTATAATCCTAGGAAAAAGAGTGGTATATGTGTGGGTGATCAATTGAAAGTGGTCAAGTGTATTAGAGAAACATATCCAAGAATTTGTCATTGAAAATGCATAATACATGATACATATATAAACGTGCTTATTCATCTAACTGTGCAATATAGTAATTTGTAAATGTATGTGATTGCATATAAAAGAACACATTGAGCGGCCGCTTCCAGACATTGTTGGGACTTCAAAGCAATAAGCTAAAGGGAGCATTAGTGAGTAACCTAAAACAGTCTCACCTTTATTGTTTGTGTGATTCTAAATTGAATTACTATTTGATATAATTGTGATATTACTGATTCCAAACAATTGATTGTCCGAGGAGTTCGATATTCACAACTGTATTAAGAGTGTTCCTTAAATATGAATGTGATTAACTAAATGTGTTTTCAGCTTATATGTTGAATGTCGGACCAAGTCCGATGATCAATGTGAATGAGAAAGTGAATGCGAAAGCAATGAACGGAACATGATGATTGAATATGTTTAATGCATTTATTTCATAAATGCATGGAATATAAAAACAGTTGTGACCGGAGTCACTAACGAAAAAAAGCTTAAAGCTTAGACATCTATGGTAAGAGCCAATGGATTAATTTGTATGAAAGAGCCCAGTATCCACAACGGATATAGGACAGTATGATAGAGCCCAGTATTCACAATGAATACGGGACAGTGAAAAAAGCACTCTGTTACAACAACGTAATAAATAAAATTGAGTCTCATAAATATTGCATACACATATGAAATGAATAAATTGAGCAATTACAATGTTTTGAGGACTTTTATAGTATGAAAGTTTTGAATGCTTATCGATGAATATGTTCTGCATGATCACAATGAAATGATAAATTATATTGATTTTGAAATGTGACAATTGTGAACAAAGTGCTTTGTGATATTACATGATGGTAATTGAGATGATGTGAATTATATGATAACATAAATTATATGTTGCATGAAAAGAGTGAACCATCTAGGATGGTTACTCAACTGAGTTCGCAAAATTCAACCAAATTGTAATGTTGACATTTTCAAGTTCGAGAGAACGACAACTTAGCTTCTAAGACTACTTAGAAGAAATCTTGCATAACTTTTCGATAGAAGTTATGGCTCCAAAATCGGTCAGCTGGGACTGATGGATTAGTTTTAATTTTGTTAAATCCTTATGCATGTAGCTTATTTTGTAGATGGAGCTGTGGTCTCTAATAGGTTGATATTGTATAAACATGGATGATGGATATAATGCTACATTGTAAATTAAGGTTATGAAATAAAATGAGGAAATTTTGGAATTTTTACATTATGTTATTTTTTGTTTTAATTATGATTCCATAAGATATAATGAAAGTGAATAGGTTAGCATGCCAATTCTAACAGGCATATGCACGAATATCTGAAGGGTGTACGTGTACGTGTCGAATGTGGGGTGTTACACTTGTGATAATGATAGTGATGTTGATTTGGCATACAATGAGTTGGTTGAGATCCTTGAAATTATTAGCATGAAAATGAAAAAGTTATTCTCCAAAATCAAAGAGGCTAAAAAGAACCTAGATTCTTACATGATTGAGAATGAAAAGATAAAAAGTGAATTACATAGTGTTAAAGCATTTAAAAATATTATAATTATTGACAACAATAAGTTGTGAGAATGAAACATTGAAAAAGGAGGTTGATGTCTTTAAGGAATCATTATCCAAGTTTACAAAGGGAAGTGACAAACTCGAAAATATGTCAAGAGCTCAAAAGATTTCTAGTGATAGGTACGAATTATGATATAACCATAGAATTGAAGGCATTTTTAAATCCACATTTGTCAAGAGAAAATATTTGTATAGCAAAGGAACATTTACCTAATGTGACAAATGAGTGTGGAGCATCTACTTCCAAGCATTTGCATGCTCATTCTATATCCACTAGGACTCAGCTTAAGAGCAAACATCTTGCTTTCATATATGACTTACAACTTAGACATATTCTTCAATATTCTCAAGGTAAGTGTATGCATAACTTCTATGATCATATGCAAAACCCACTCACACACTTTTTGGCCTCAAAAGAGTATGCATAAATCTTTCATTTATACTAAGCATTATAAGTATAATCATAAAACATTTCACTATTCTAGGAGAACATTCAACACAATTAACGTCTAAAGGAATATTCCTTATTATGCATACACATATAAAATACCAAGCGATAAATTTATACATCATTATTACACATATAACATGGTAAATCGTTTTTTTAGTAAATATGGACATATTAATAGATTTTGTTTTCTCAGAAAAAAATGGTAAGCAAACCCTTAAAAGTATGAGCTAAAAAGAAGAAGGATCTTAACAATCAAGGTACTAAGCTCATTTATGTACCTGAAACACCGTAGGGCTCTTAGAAAGAAAAGAGCAAATGCTACAAGATGATAACATATACTTTTAAAGAGTTTATATATATATTTATATAGATGGATCTAACCTCTTTATATCTAAGTTTTGTTGCTGTTTTTATAAGATATGGAGAATTTAGCTCCTAAAAATAAACTACGAGAAAATTTTAAAAGAATAAATTATTGAACACAGCGAGAAAGATAAGAAGGATAAGAAGCTACCAATGGGTTGTAAACCCAAGAAGTATCATCATTCAACATTTATGATTAACGAAGAGGTAGTTATTAGTTTATAATTTATAAATATGTGATATCTTGCATTTACGCGTCAAATTGAGTCTATATTCTTTGTGATGAATGTTTGCT
>JANZXR010231792.1:0-31054 GCA_027575705.1 Erythroxylum echinodendron | reverse complement strand
ATGATAAAGTGATTTCTTATCCATTGAGACAATTCAAGTCTCATGAGTTGATTATTTGATACAAGATTTTGAATGTGTTGTAATTGATTACTTGAGAGCTTAGAGACATAATATGTATAGTGAAACATTTTGGACATATATAAATGTACATATCATTAAAGTTTGAGGCACTTATTGAGTTTAAAAGAATTGAATATAAGACAAAGACAATAGATGGAATTACTGAAAGATTATGATGGTACAAATTAGTATTATCTGGTAAAGATAGTGTTGTATCTAATACTTAAACATAAAAGTCAATAATGGAATGGCACAAACTCAAATATTGAGGTCACCAAACCTAAAACAATAAAGAGAATAGAATGTCGAGTTGAATATTGGGGAAAAATGAAGTAGTATTGGCTACATTGAAATTTAAGATCAGTTTCATATGAAAAGATTGACAAAGCCCAAAGTGAGGATCCGGAATTGTGAATCTTATTGAGGAATTGAAAATGAATACGAATTTCAAGTTTGAATTGGAATATGATTCTTGTGATTAAAATAAGAAATATGTATACCTGATAAGGAGACTGTTAGAGAAAGCATAAGAAACAACCTAAGTTATACATCCTAGTAGGAATCTGACAAAACTACATTTAGTTGCTAAGAATGTATAATCGAGTGACTGAATGTGTGAATTACCAATAGTCTTAACTGTTGGAGATATGTTTAAAGCTTAAACTTGGAGTTCATAGGAACGCGAGATCGATATGTATTTTTAATTGACTATCATTAGAATACCGTATGGGGAATTATACGACAAAAAGAGTCGTTCGCCCTTACATTGAAATGAAGAGGGCCTAAAAATGGATAAAGGCTAGAATTGATTCGAGATGTTACTGATAAGTGAAATTAACCTGTGTTATAAATTAAGTGATTCAAGAAAAATGAACAAGTGAGGTGGATCAACACTGAAGGTATGGAAGATAATGAGATGAACATAAAAGATAAGTGTATTAACACTAAAGAGATGTGAATTATCAAGAAAAAGATGAGATGTCTCTGAGAGTATAACCTTGTAAAGGTGTGCTTAGATTCAGAAAAAGATATGCTTAGATTTAGAAAAAGGTGTTCTCAGATTAGGAAAAGAATGAACTAAGCTCAAATTGTATTGGTCCTTATGAAGTTATTGAGATTAGGACCATTGACTTATGAGTGTATTTGGTAATTTAGAATTTTTGGAGAATTTCAGAAAATTTCTGAAAAATTGGGTAAATTTTAGACTTAGCAAAAATGCTAAGTGACAAGACAATTGACAAATAGCAATTGAATTAAGAGTCAAATGATAGTGAACATTTTTATTTATGACTTTGGGATTTAATGACTTATGTCATTGAAATTTGGAGATCATTGGAGTAGCAATTGGATTTAAATGGACTAGTTAAATGAAAGAACCTGGTTTGAACCTATAGGAATAGGACATGTGGCAAGTGACATTTGTCACTTTCCAAGCCATGCCTTTAGCTTATAACCCACGACTCTTATCACTTGGAGAGACAAATTAATTGTCATGGTTCATGTTTTCTTCTTCTCATTTTCGTGACTACTCCATTTCTTCTCTTCTTCACGATTTTCCTCTCACCTAACCATCATCAACATTGAACCTAGCCCTCTCTTCTCTCACGTACTACTCTCACCTTGTTTTGTTCTTCATTTATCACTAAAGGCCCAAGCTTCCAACCTCCATGATGATGTACGTGGGTTGTATGAGAAGCTAGGGTTGGTGTTCTTTTAAAGGATTTTAAGAGAAATCAAGTAAGTTATATGTTGATTTTCATGGTTTAATGTAAATAGAACTTGTATGTGGAGTAATTTGAGATTGATGGATTGCTTATGAAACCGTGTGTATGTTTCGTGGATGAAGAATAAAGATTGATGATGTCTTGTTTGAGTATTTGGTTTGTTAATAATTGATGAGTTGTTGTTGAGATGATTTTTTTGGACATAGAAAGTTCATTATGATAAAGGAATATATGATGTGTTTTGTTCTTGGTGTATATCATCATACATGGATCTTGGATTGTTTATAGATGATCTTGAGCTATAATTGGGGTATTGTTAAAGAAGAAATGAGTTAAATATAAGTTAGAAGTGGTAGATTACACAAAAGAGATGAATTAGGAAGGGATTGATGAGGAAATGTGTTAGTTGTAGTGGTTCAACTGAACATGCATCAGTTCTTTAGACATATCTTGTTATTGAATTATATTAAACTAGAGACGAATCACTACAATTTTCATAAAGAAATCGAGTTTGAAATCTGTCTCTAAGAGTGTTGAAAATTATCTTGAAGTTGAATTTCATATTTTATCTCAGTTTCTGAATAGTGTGAAGTAAATTGTGTATAACTTTTAGAATACTAAGCCAAATTGTATAAAATTAGGTTCTTTAAAATCTTAAGACATAGATGAATAATTGTTTGGAAGATAACTTTGTGAAAAATCTCGTTTTCTTGGTGTAAATTGGATGTGAATTTGGAAAAGAAAAAAATGGGAGAAAGGAGGCGCTTTGGTTAAAAGCAGGTCCCGATCGAGACTCTGCCGAAGCTGTTGCAGTCGTGACACGTTGCAACGAACGAGACTCTGCCAAAGTCGTTACTGTTGGTACACATTGCTGTCGCGATCGCGACGAACACGACACCATTACGGAAGTCGCGATCGTGACTCCGAAAGTGATACGCGGGAGTTGCCTTCTGAACATATGATTGTTTTTTGATGATATCTTGAGCTTTAGATGTCCAAATAAGGTGATTCTTAATTCAAATTAAACTAGCGACACAATTAGACAACTTTCTTCAAGATGTCTAAAGTTAATTCTCTCTCTAATATTTTCAAATTTTTGTACGAAATTGAGTCTGGATTAAGGTTATAGTACTACCCGAGATAGAAATTTTATCTTGATGTTTTCATAAAAACTGAATGGATATAGGCTGAATCAGACGAAGGCGTCTTCACAAACATTGTAGTTCATTCTCTTATCTTTCAATTGGTATTAATTTTGTAATTTTTAGATATCTGAGGTGAATGTCGTGAGTTGTACAAATTGAGGGTGTGATCATGAGCTAGTCAAAAGTTCAATTTTGTACAGTCTATAGTATTTTGACCATAACTCATAGGATACTAAATTAAATTCAGGTGTCATTATAAACTTAAGAGATATGCAAACAATTTTCTGGAAGAAAGCATCCTCAAATGACTTCATTCTCTAGGTCAAAAATAACTTGTAAAGTTGACCCAAATGTGTGTCTTAGGAAAAATCTGAATTGAAGAAATGAGTTATGAATTTTGATTTTTATGGTTTTATTGAGGTATAAACCATAAGTATAAATGATACTTATGTGATTTAGAAATATGTATGATTATATGATGAGAATAATGGCCAGATACCTAGGATTGTCATTGAGCAAGCATTGTACATAGTCCATATACACATTTGTGCTTAAATAAATACTTAAGATTGTGCAAAGTTGTAATTTGGATGCAATGTGTGTATTGCATAATGTTGATGTGCCAGAAAAATGTCTGCATCTAGATATTTTCAGATCATGGAAGCTAATGCTAATCTGAAGCGTACTGTGAGTCGACCCTGATGGTCTAACTTCATTGATTGTTCTGATTTCAATTTTTACATTAAATGACTACGGTTATGATTATTATGTAATGTGAATATGATTGATACGAATGTGAATTGCTTATGTTCATGCCAGACAATGAAGGTTTGATACTTGATGTATAAATGTGATATTGAAGTGCTACTTGTATGTGAACCTGATGAAATAAATGTTACTCAACAATTATTTTGAATGCCTGACTAAGGTCCAATGATGAATGTCATCTGAATGTGAATATGCATATGAATGGAAAAAGTGATTCTCAACTTAAATGTTGAATGTCTGAGAATATGTGAAAGTAACTGATTGATCATATGTGATTGATGCATTCTATTACATGAATGCATGAAACATAAAGGAAGTTGTGACCAAAGTAGCCACCGTAAAAGAGCTTAAAGCTCTGAAAGTGTATAAGAACTAAAGGCTCACTATGTAAAATGAGCTCGGTATCCCCAACGAATACGAGACAGTTATCAATGAGCCCAGTATCCACATGTATATGGGACAATTTTAGGCACTTGGTCACAACAAAGTAATAAATGAAAGTGAGTCTCATGTGCATTGCATTATAAGTGATAAGTGTATTTTAAATGATTGAAATGATTACTTTGAATACCTTGAATGTGATCCTATATGTTAAATAAAGCGATGTAAATTATGTGAAATGTATCTGTTATATGACTGAGTGAGCCGTCAAAGATGGTCACTCATTGAGTTCTGAAAACTCACCCAAAATTTACAATATTTTTCAAGCTCCAAAGAGTTACCCCATTAGGCTGACGGGAGTATAGCCATTGTACCAAGTAAGAGATAGAGGTCGGGATCAGTTAGTATCTACATTAGTATTTCTTTAATTTTTGTATCAAAATATGTATTCACAAGTATTTTGCAATGTGTATGTAAATGATTTCGTTATGTAATGGTTGTGACATTGTGTTTAAAAATGTTTATGAATAAAACTGGGCCTAACTTATTTATTGACTTTTTTGCAATATGCGTGCATTATTTTAAAAGAAAAAGAAATTTCTGTATTGAATTTGACTGACTGATTGTTCTAGCATGCCACTCTCATGGGGTCTTGGACATCACCCAGGCTATAGGGTATGTGTCTTGTGAGAGTAGGGTGCTACAATCTGGTCGAGGTTTGCTGAAATCTGTCAACCTCTGCTAGTGCAGCTCGTACCTCTTCCACTACTTCTTCTTATGGCTCTAAGGCCACTTAGGATATGGATGGTCAAGAAGTGGCTACATCCATGCCTTTCCTGTTCTTAACTGTAGTGCACGTCTAAGGATTTTGGAGCTCTATAAAATAGGGTTCCAAATTTTAGAGCGCCTTAAATAAGATATGTCAAACATATCATATTGAGTTGTATGCACTATATCCATATCAAGAATATAGTAAAGAGCCAAAGCAGTAACAATGTATGACATGCTAAAATAAGAGCTCTTTTTATTAACACAACTCACAATAAATCAAAAATTTTGATAACTTGTATTTATTTTGATTTTTCGATCCATGCACCAATGGAAGAAAAATTCCTTAACAGATCACTTATTACCTTTAGTTTTATTAAAAACCATTAAGCACATAAATTTATAAAGAAGTAAGTACTCGGTGCTTCTAATTAAAGTATTTGGTGCATTTCTAAAGTCAAAATTGGTTTCACTAGTTAGAATTTTCCAGTAATCATCCACACAAAATTCGTCGTGATCATCTAAAACTTTTATATTCGATAAATCAAAAAGTGCACAAATGACATTGTAATCAAGTTTATAAGCATTGCCACCTATCCTAAACCAAAATGTATTCATTTTATGATTGGGACGCATAATGGTGAAAATTTTGACGGCCATCATAAGATAAATCGGCATATCACAACAAATGAACCCACCCCAACCAATTTTCGTAGTCAATCGCTCAACATTACAATTCATTCCTATAGTTTCTAATAGTTAAAATTCAAAATATCTATGAGTAATTAATTCTCTATCTCTAAAGTCCCGAAATCGCTTACCTTCGTCTTTTGAAAAAATCGAGAATAGGGCACAAAAATTTGCTGCCATATCTGATTTAACTTCGCTGGAGACCTAAAGGCGTAGTTCATCGGTTGGTTATTGGGCTACCATCTTCTTCAAATCCATTTGAAGATAAAAATTTGCAAAAAAAAAATGAAGAAGAGATAGACGAGTTCATTTTTTAGAGAGAAAGAAAAAATCTCACCAAATCCTTTGATTGTTGAGTGATTAATGTACAATAAGTGCAAAGGATTGTAAGATTGATAGAAGAGATGAAGAAAATACCAAGCGTTTAGTGAAAGGTGAAGAATTGGTGAAGTTGAGAGATTGGGTTTCGTGGAGAGAGGGAAATTTATAATTTCCTTAGATGGGCTTTCCCACGATCGTGGGAATCACCATCATTCCCACAATTGTGGGTTAACTCTCTAGAAACTTTCTGGAGATATTTCCCACGATCATAGGAATCACCCTTATTTCTATAATCGTGGGTTAACACTCTAGAAACTTTTTAGAGAGTCTTCCCATAGTCGTAGGAAACTTACCAATTCCAACGATTGTGGGTTACTCTAATTTTTCAACTTCTTAATCCTCTTCCAAGCTTGACATACATTCTCAATAATCCTACAACCTATAAACACCTCCAAATCATCTAATCAACTAGAAATTTGAAGGGAAAACAAGTGAAAACTCAAACAAAATCCAAATAAATACCAAGCAAATTCAAATCAAACCCAATCACAACTAAATAAATCAAATAACAAGTAGACCAGAAACAATCAGAGAAAACTAAAATTCCATAGGTTGCCTCCCATGTAGCACTTTCTTTTAATTTCGCTAGCTCGACACTCTCCTTATGCTTAATGTGGTTCAAATGAACGGTGCAAAGGTAGTGCAGTCAATGATCTCAAAATCTACATATGAGCTACCCTGTTATGGATTCCACCTTCCTTGTGGTTTTCCTCCCTTTTCCTTCTCCTAAGTGATCGTTTCTTTTCAAACGAATTCCTATGATACTCAATCTCTTCCCATTTTCCTTTAGGTTAGGTTTCCTTGATATTATTTGGAAGCACAGGAGAACTGTTGTCTTTCTTTAACACTTTGAAGGTTATCTGTTGCTTTCCTACCCTCAGAGTTAGTTCACCAATGTCAATTATCGAATTAGAAGCAGCTAGGAACGGACGTTTAAGGACCATATGGGTTTTTGCATCTTCTCTAATATCCAATATATAGAAATCTATACTTACATGTTCTTAATAATGTTTTTTGGTTGGTGCAATATTCTTTCGACTGTTTTCACTAATATCTTTATGGGCCCTAACTCTCCTAACCTCAACTTCTGACTAAAAGTGTAGGGCATCATGCTGATACTTTCCCCTAAATTCGTGAATGCCCTAGCTATGTTGGCTCTATTGCTACTGAAAGGAATGAAAAAAATCCCTTGGGTCTTCTTTCTTCTGTGCTATGTTAGGATTTCCTTATACTGTATACTCCTTCACTTATTTTTAGACTAGTTCCTTTAACGTATGCTTTGTTTGTAGTTGATTCATTATATCCTCAATCTTGTTTGAGTCAACCTCTTTAAAATTCCTAGTTGCTTTACTTGAACTTGACTTCTGCTGTGCAAGAATAAGGTATAGAATTTCAAGTTAAGTCTCCTTGATTGGCTCAATTACGAGTTCACTTAGAAGGACTTCTAAAATTATTTGTCCTTCTCTCTTGTCTCCATCGTCCTTCAAATGTTCAATTTTTTTCCTAGGTCTAAGTGAAGGCCATAATCTATTCCTTTGGGTTGACCTCAGTATTGCTCGGTAGATTACCTGCATTTTTAGAAGATAAAGCATTAGCAAGTTGACCTACTTGAACCTCCAAATTGTGGATGGATGAGGCATGATTCTTCACAATATAGTCAAACTTTGTTTCCATCCTCTTCTAACTTTCCTCCTGATTGGTAAACATCCTCTTTAGATTCTCTTCTTGAGTTGCCAATTTGGACCCCAAAACATCCATCAGCTTGTCCATTTTGCTCTCCATCGACCCAATTTGATCTTGCTAAAATCCAGGAAGTCCTTGTAGGCTTACTTGATTCAGGTGGTTTTTCCACCTTGGATTATAAGTGTTCGAGTAAGGGTTATTATCTCTTTGTGGCTAACCCATTGCAAGGCCCCAAAGTATACCCTAGTTGAAATCAGACATGTTTATGAAAGTACATGTGTGATAGGAGCTAGAATTGTGCTATGATTAGAATCTGAAAGACATATGACTTGAATTTTTAGTTAAGTGGATCATATTTAGTGGTTTGGAATGGATTGACACCATTATAGAATTGAGGTACAATTTGGACTAGGAAAATGGTCAAGTGGCAGGTTAAGTTGGTACATGAAAATTAGAATGACTAAGACTATGAATTAATGACATTTAGCATAATTTATGCATTGACATTTAGCAGCATAATAGGAGGACATATGACCTAATTAAAGTGTTATAAATGGCAGCTTAAATGGTGGGAAAATGGGCTTCATGCCTTAGTGTTAAGTGGCATGTTAAGCTAGTGACACCTAGTCGGTGATGAAGCAAGTTTTTGCTGGAATAAATCCAGCTTTGTCTGTTATCACCTTACTTCCCTCTCTCTGCTGAAAACTCCCATTTTCTCTCTAACTTCTAGAATTTTTGCCAGACTTTGGATTGTCATCACTTGAATTTTGGTAAGGTACTAAATCTAGAAAAAGGTTCTCCTAATTTTTTGTGTTATTGTTATGTTAATTCTGAAATTTGCACGTTAAACCTAGATTTGTGTTGATTACTTAGAAGGATTAGTTTGGCTTGATCGTTTGAGTTGTTTTTAAAGTTAAAGAGGTAAGGGAGTACTAAACTTGGTATCATAATAGAACATGTATTTTTTGATGTTTGAAGTGGATAAAATATGTACTGCATTAATGAATAATTATGGTTGGAAACTTGATACATGTTGGATACTCATTAGAAGGAGTGGTTCCATAGAATAGGCATCGGTATTTTATCCATATCTTGACCTGTACACCTCATAATAGGATTATTTTAAATTCAGATTAGACTAGATATATTTATCTACAAGTTTTATGAAGGAATAGAATTTTATTTTTATCACTAAAGGTTTTGAAAGTTGGTTTGAAGTTGAGTTCTGGTTGTTGTCCATGGTTAAGAATAGTCTATAGTATTTTGGGTATAACTCTTAGAATAATAAACCAAATTGAATTAAATTTATTTAGTTTGAAACTTAATACATAGAGGGACATTTGTTTAGAAGAACATATTGTCTAAAAATGTCAGTTTCTAAGTCAGAATAGCCATACATAACTAATCCAAAAACATGTCCTGTGAAAATAGTTGTTTGAAGGTTTCAGGTCACTTATCCCACAATTGTGGGAAATGATTAGGAATTGAAGGTGAAAAAAAAAGGGGGTTTTGCAATAGATGAATTATATAAGCTTCAGTTAATTTATTTGGTACAATGGGACTTAAATGGACTTGTTTAAGGTGTGTTTGAACTTAAATTGGTATTCGATGTACTTGAGTAATAGTTAGTTTAATTATGCATTATTAATGAAGATGATAATATAAAGGATGTATACTTTAATAATGATGAATACAATGTTAAATTGCTTGGTGTGATCATGAATGAATGAGTTTTAAAGGCTTATGTAGTATGAATTGGTTATGGATGTTTGTGAATTGGGAATTTCTGTGATAATATTGTCATAATTTCGAACCATCAGTTCTCCGAGGAGTTTGATAGTTAGAGTTATGTTGGAAATGCTTTCTAACACTTCTATTCATGTATAATTGCACATATTTGTATTTATAAGGTATGTTATGTTTGATCAAATGTCAATGAATAAGTTCATTTGGAGCAAAATAGAATAAAGATATATGTTGTACTTCATCTTTTGCATAAATTTCTGAAATCTAAAATGGTTTGCTTTGAAACTGTTGAGTCCTAGTCGTGGGTAAATAGGCATGCCTAGAATTAACAGCTACTTTTGTAATTAGACACTTCAATGTCTTCTGTGTTCAGACACTTTGATGTCTTCTAATTCCAAACACTTTTGTGTCTTTTGTTTTAGAGACTTAAGTCTCTTCTATTTTAGATACAATCATGGCATCTTCTATTCTAGTCTTGTTACCCACTTTTGTAAAAAGGATTAGCAGGCTAACTTGTTTTGTATTTTATTATTTGCTCAACTCTGATATAATCAAGCTCTGTTTTAAAATAACTAAGCTCTGTTTTGATGTAAACAGATTCTATTTGGATATAGATAAGTTCTATTATGATACTTTAAAATTTTATTTTTGATATTATGTTATTCTATTTTGATACTTGTGAGTTTTACCCTGAATCAAATATATTCTACTCTGATATGATTTATTCTAATCTAAGATGCATATTGCTTGAAATGTGATCTAATTTATATATGTAAATATCATATGACTGTTAGAGACAGCTACCATTATGTATCCTGTTTAGTTATTTCCCACTAAGCTATATGCTTAGCATAGAGGATTTACCCAGTATAGGCTCAAATCTAAGGGTACAAAGACTGGGACAAAGACATCTGTAATGGCTAATGAAGACTATGTTTTATTGTGAATAATGTTCAATTTGTTGTTATTACTGACTTGTACTTAGTATGACGAGACAGTTTGTGTTTTGCATATATGGTTTGTAATATTTATAAATAGGAGGAAATTTGGATTTCAAGGCATATAATATTTTTTGTGATTTGTCATTACACTATGTATAGTAGGCTTAAAACATAATGAAATGTAATGTAATGTATGATGCTTGAGTTTTTGAGAATGCTTGGAATTGTTAGTATCATATGTTTATGTGTTGTAATGTGTGGCATCTGCTTACCCTCCCAGAGGGTATATAGATGTTACATCTTTTGGTATCAAGGCATGGTTTAGGCAATACTAGATTAACCAGCGCTTAACTACTGCTTATACTTAAGTATAAAAGTTTGTCTCATGTTTTGATTATAGAATTAAAGCTCACGAAGCTTTCTAAGAGTAATAATCTTGAGCGATCTCGTCTATCAATATCTAGACCCCTTTGGGTTCAATCGAAGAGAAGCTAAGGTGCCACCTCCTCCTCCAGCTCAGGGAGAGGCTTTAGATAAGTTGTCTCAAGATATGATGACGTTACTGCATTATATAACTGCACCTAAGGCTCCGATTGATCAACTGCAGAAGTATGGAATTCAGGAAGTTTCTGGAACATCATTGGAGGAATATAAAAGAGCAGAGTTCTGGATAAAGAAAGTAAAGAGAGTATTAAATGAAATCATTTGTCTGCCAAATCAGATGGTGCATTGTGCTGTCTCTCTTCTTCAGGGAGCAGCCTATGAGTGGTGGAAGTTTGTTTTGAGGAATCTTCAGCTACCGGTGACTCTAACTTGGTATTTCTTTTTTCAAGAGTTTAAAGCTAAGTATGTTACGGAGGCTTATAGAAAGGAGAAGTGGAAGCAATTTATGAACCAAAAATAGAGAAACTTATCTATTTTTTACTACAATAGGGAGTTTAACTGACTTAGCAAGTATGCCTCCAAACTGGTACATAACGAGGAGTTCTAATGTCATCAGTTCAAGGATAGTTTGAACGATTTGATCAAGGAGCATCTTGTCACATTCACTTTACTGCAATAAGTGAACTACCATTAACTAGTGCAAGACGCATTGAAAATAGACAGGTAAGAGATGGTTAGGAGAGAAAGAGGTCAGCAAAGGGGCTTTACTAGATGAGGTCCATCCTCAAGCAACCAGAGTCGTAAAGGTGTTTCCTCTGCACCGGACTTTACTCAAAGACCTATAATTCAGGGAAGGTGACAAAACATTTCTTTACTGACTGCTTTTGGTAATGGTTCCACTATGAGCCAAGGTTCTAGTATTCTGGAGTGTCCTTGTTGCTCCAACTACCATCGGGGTACCTATTAGAGGACTATAGGTGCGTGCTTCAAATGTGGAAGCACTTAGCATCAGATAGCTAACTGCCCTGTAAGACAATCCTAGACATTAGAAGCTAGTAGGGAGGTCTCTCATATATCCCCTAGAATCAGAGGACATGGTAGACTCATGGAGGATCTAGTCAGAACAGACCTAATTCGAGTACCCATTTAGAAACTGTTGATTGACTAGTTGTGCTTTCTACTTTGCCTCGAGCTTATGCATTAAAAGCTCGTGAGGAGCAGGATGCACCTAAATTTATTGCTGGTATTATTTCTCTCTTTAATTATAAAATGCATACATTGATTGATCTTAGATCTACTCATTCCTATATCTTTTTTGGAGTAATGTCTACAAAGGAGATGCCTATAAATTAGCTAGAGTATGACATTCATGTAACCAGTCCTCTAGGTAGTAATATGTTGGTTAATTAGGTGATTAGGAATTGTCCTATTATAATCCAAGGAAATGAATATATAGCATATCTGATTAGATTTGCCTTTTCATGAATTTGATTTAATTATGGGTATAAAATGGTTATCCAAGCATTAGGAAGTGGTTGATTATAATGCTAAGACAGTTGTGCTTAGGAAGCTTGGTCAGCCTAAAATAGTATTGTATAGCATTCGCACTACTTCCTTAGCTAATGTGGTATCTGCTATGCAAGCCCGAAAGCTCCTTAGTAAGGGATGTGAAACTTTTCCAGCTTTTGTGCTTGATCCTAAGAAGGAGGGTGGTAAATTGCTAGATATTCTGGTGGTGAATGAATTTTCAGATGTATTTCCTGAGAAATTACCTAGACTCCCTCCTGGAAGGGAAGTGGAGTTCTCTATTGAAGTCTTGCCTGGCATTACTCTTATATCCAGAGCACCATACAGAATGGCTCCAACTGAATTGAAGGACTTGAAGGTGCAGTTATAAGAGCTTCTGGATAAAGGGTTCATTTGACCCAGTATGTCATTGTGGGGAGCATCGATCTTGTTTGTTAAGAAAAAGGATGATACACTATGGATGTGCATCAATTACAGACAATTGAATAGATTCATAGAGAAGAACAAGTATCCGTTGCCAAGGATTGAAGACCAGTTTAATCAATTGAAAGACACAGGAGTGTTTCAAAGATAGATCTGCGATTAGGGTACTATCAACTTTAGGTAAAGGACATGGATGTACCAAATATTGTGTTTAGGACCCATTATAGACATTATGAATTCTTGGTAATGTCATTTGGGTTAACTAATGCTTCGGTGACATTTGCAAATACGATGAATAGAGTATTCAGACCTTATTTAGACCAGTTTGTTGTAATGTTTATAGATGATATCCTGGTCCATTCTAAGAATGAACATGACCATACTGAGCATCACCGAATTATGTTACAGACCATGTAGGAAAAACAGTTATATGCTAAGCCGAGCAAATGTGGTTTTTGGCTTCTAGAGGTATCTTTTCTCGGGCATGTTGTCTCTTCTCAAGGGATTAGAGTTGATATTAGTAACATAAAAGCGATTGTTAACTGGAAGCCAACACAAAATGTGACAATAGTGAGAAGTGAGAAGTTTTCTGAGTTTGCCTGGTTATTATCATCGATTTGTGAAGGGGTTCTCAGTGATAGGATCCCCTTTAACTATTCTATTATAAAAAGGAGTGAAGTATGAATGGTCTTATAGATATCAGAATATTTTTGATCAATTGAAAAGTATACTTACTGAAGCTCTTGTATTAGCTCAACCTACTTCTGGTAAGGAGTATATTATCTTTAGTGATGCATTTAGAAATAGTTTGGGTTGTGTTTCGATGAAGGATGGAAAGGTAGTTGCTTATGCCTCTAGGCAACTAAATCCATATAAACAGAATTACCCTGCATATGATCTGGAGCTCGCAACCGTAGTGTTTGCCTTGAAAATTTGGTGGCACTACTTGTATGGTGAAAGGTGTAGAATTTTTACAAATCATAAGAGTTTGAAGTATCTATTTACCTATAAAGAACTCAATCTGAGACAACAGCATTGGTTGGAACTATTTAAAGACTATGATTGTATTGTGGACTATTATCCAAGTAGGGCTAATGTCATGGCTGATGCTTTGAGTTAGAAGATCATTTCAGCATTGTCAATACAGCATCATGAATGGGGACTTGTATATGAAGAAACTTTAATAGATCAGTTGAAAACTTGGCCTACCTTAAGGCAGGAAATTTATGATGCTCAGATCATTGATGATAAGTTGTAATAACTTATCTTGACTACTCGGGAAGGTAAACAACCTAACTTTTCTGAGATGATAATTTATATTATAAGATCAGTTTTATATGCCAGCTAATGATGAACTAAAAAAAATGTTGTTATTTGAGGCTCATAATATTGTTTTCACTATGCATCCTGGTGGAAATAAGATGTATCAAGATCTGAAGCAACATTACTGGTGGTCAGGTATGAAATAAGATGTTGTTGATTATGTAGCTAAATGTTTGAAATGTCAATAAGTTAAAGCTGAACATTAGGTTCCATCTGGATAGTCACATTTTATTTCTATTCTTGAATGGAAATAGGATAACATTATTATGGATTTTGTCACTGGGCTTCCTCTTACTCAGAAGATGCATGATGTTGTATGGGTGATTGTGGATAAGTTCACCGAGTATGCTCATTTTCTATCTGTTTATCCTGGCTATTCTTTAGATAGGCTTGTGGACTTATATGTGAATGAAATACTGAGACTACATGGAGTACCGGTATCTATTATTTCTGATCCCAATCCTCGATTTACTTCGAGATTCTAAAAAAGTCTGCAAAAGGCTTTGGGTACTTAAGTTAAGTTTAATACTGCTTTCCATCCCAAACAGATGGACAATCTAAACGGGTTATCCAGATATTAGAAAATATAATTCAGGGTTATGTGTTAGATTTTCCAGGAAGTTGGGATAATTATCTGGATCTCATAGAGTTTGCTTACAACAACAGTTATCAAACTAGCACTGGCATAGCGCCTTATGAAGTGTTGTATGGTGGAAGGTGTAGAACTCCAGTGTGTTGGATTGAATTGAGTGAAAACACGATGATCCGACCTGATATTATAAAAGATAGTGAATAAAAAGTTCAAGAAAAAGGATACTAGAAGAAGTTTAAGAGACCCCACCCCCTCTTAAAGGAGGCCTCTATCCCAATTTTGTAATAAGTTGAAACACAAATAAAGTTTACAAATTCCCCGACTACTCCTTAATGTAAAGGCAGTTTCAAACATGAATTCACTAAAGAAATGTCAAATTGTCGTAACCTTATCAACATAAGATCCCCAATACTACAATTCACTCAAGGCTATCAAAGGATCCACTTCAAAAGATAGAAATGTTGAGAGTGAAACCAACTTTAATGAAGCAAACTACACTCCAAACCCCACAAAGAACAAGGATACTTGGCCTATAATTGGAGATTATACAACAATCCATGGAAAAGAAAATTCGTTATCTTGAAGTTAGTGATATCCAATTTCCTTAAGTGCATCTATCTCTCATTATCAATGTCAACTACTAATCCTATTCAACAAAAGAATGAAATGGTGACCAACCCAACAGGAGAAAGAAAGATATTACTTTAAGCAATCTTTAGAAATTTACCTAAACCTTATACAAACACTATAAAGCTTTCTTTTATGCTATTAGTTTTTGACACAATTTCAAATGTTTCCTAAGGTGGTTCTTTTGCTTTCGTTTAAGTTGTTTCCTTTAATTTTTTAGACTTATTTTGAGTTGTAAATTTTTTCTAGAATTGTCACTCTAGTTTCAATATCTCTTTAATAATATGATCTTGTGGGCTTCACCTCTAAGTTTTTACATAACTTGTTATCTCTCAACTTATTTGTAAATAGTTTAGTATTAATTTTATTCTACTTGCAAAAAAAAAGAAAAAAAATACTCTTTTCTTGTCATTTTTAAAGATACTAGATATATAACACATCATAAAAAATTGATGAGAGAGTTTCTATTTGTAAGTCATAACTACCAAAGCATAGATCTCAAGCCTGTGACAATGAATACGTCTAGGAGATGGAATAATAGGTGAAAATGGTTTCCTTACAATTGATAGCAATAACCAGACTTTTGTTATGGATGATATAGTTAAATAAAAAGAATATGCTTTTAGTGCAATTATTAATATATCTGCTGACATCATAGGTCTCTAAATTATATTTAGAGTATATGACTAAGTCATAAATGGTACCTTATCTTACTTATCAAGAGAAGAAGAGGATATTTCAAGCACTAGTTTTTCTTATTTTGTTGACGCATTTCAAACTGTTTCTATGTGGTAAAAGCCAACACATAAAAGAAGGGGATGAATTGTGTGTGTAAAAATTTTTCGAAAGTTCTTTCAATTTGTATAATAAACAAATCCGAATTAAAACAATAGGAGTTTGTCAAAAGATAAAGGCTTTTTAAACGATAAGAGCTTGTTAGTCAATTGGAGTCTTTTGTGAGATAGGACCCTGCTTAACCAAAAGGAGCCTACTAAATGATTGATACTGTTAAAACAATTTAAAAATAGAAGGCTCTTGTTAAAACCAAAAGGAACCACTTACAAGTTGAAAATAGAATGAGCCTATTAAAACCAACACATAAACAATAAAATATGGAAATTTAAAAATTAAAGAGAAAAAGAAGAAAGACGTAGTCGATTTATACCGGTTCGACTTACAACCCAAACCTACGTCTAGTCCTCAGGTATTCAATTTGAGTATTTCACTATAAAAACCTAGTATTAAATTTAACGAGCCTCTCAAAGCTCACAAGTATATATTTTTCAAGGTTCTCTAACCTTTCACACTCAAAGTGTATAACAAGTTTCTAATAAGCTCACAGAAAAACAAAATAATATTTCTCTCTTAATAGAGTGATTTCACTTTCGAAAGCACAATAGTAATGATATGATTTTTAAGAGTATAGGTGATGCTCAAATTGTTTTGACAGTCTAAATATGTTCGCTTTGCTTTACATGTGTTATTGCTCTTCTTTAAATAATTAATTTGGCCGTTACATCACTCGCGTCTTCAGTCAACTAAATGATTTAACCTTGAATAACTTTACTGTCATCTTTCCTAAAAATCTTCCAGTAATCATAGAGCTAATATATGACCTTCCTAATTAGTAGGATCCTTTTGGATAAATCATTTCTAATAAGGTAAGTACATAAAGAAGTTTCCTGCAAGAAAGAAAGCGTATTTCGTATAATTTTATTTCCTTTTTAAGAATTAGACCGTTAATTTTACAAGGAAACAAATTCAATTTGAATTTTTAAATATTATACAGTTATCATCAAAATAGTTCAAAATAAACCTTAAGCTAATAATAATCTCCCCCTTTTGACGACAAGCAATAGTAGATATATTTTTTAAAATTCAAATAGATAATAAATGATTCTGAAAGATACCTGTGACTTTTATATGTGCAGTCATAATTAGCAAGAGCCTGCCTCTTAAGAAAGGAACCTATCGTTTATATATCATATATTTTCACAATTTTCAATAGCATAATCAATCAAATATATATTCGATCAGTATTAAGAAATATGCATTTAGAAATATATCATTATATAGAAAAGCAAAAAATATCATATAAACTCTCCCCCTTTGTCATTATCAAAAATAAAGGAGTATAGGGAGGAAATAAAATAGAATGAAATAAAGGAGAAGAGTAAATGACGCATCAAACAAAACCATCAGAATAAATAAGCCAAGCAGAAAGAAATTATTAACAGAGTTATTGAACAGATTCAAGGATTCTTCTGAGCAAAATATGCATGTCAAGAAGTTGATTCTATATACTGCTTATTTGTTCTCTCATTTGATCTTGATTGGATTGAATGTTCTTTAGCTATTGTTAGTGATTTACACTCTTTTTATCTTAAGCAAGAATGTTTTCTCGTTGATCTGGAGAAGAACCTAGGATTTTTGCTTCTCTTTTAGATTTTTTTTCCACCCAAACATTTTTTTTGCAATTTTTAACCGATTTGGTAAGGAATGGAAGGGTTAAACTTAGCTGGGGCATGCCAACTTAGATTTGCAAAAGTTACTCGATAATGGTTGAAAATCTTAGTAAGCAACATTCCATAAGGTAGGCAACTGGTTGTATTTTTATGATTCCTTTTATCCACTATAAACCTTAAGATCATTGCATGGAGATATATTTTGTTTCCTTTCAACAAATTATACAATAAATAAGTGTGTAGAAAACCTCACCTTTCAACAGAACTTCTCCTAGGGAAAATAGAACTAGCTGATAACAATGCAAGGCATCGTGGTAGTAAGTCAAATTATATGCTCTAAGGTCTCCCCACTTAGGTATTATCAACATTAAGGCAAACGGATTTAACAACTTCTCCTAAATCCAAGTCATCAACATCCCATTTATGACAAGTAAAATTATTTCTCCCTATAGGAGCTCTGTATATCTCCTAATTACTTCCTTTCCACCATTGCACCATTCATTTGAACCACCATTTTTATTGCATCATGTTTGAGGGCTTAGCTTGTTATCTATTAAGTGTTATTTTGAGCGTTTAGTATGTGTTTAGGTTAGAATTGTGTTAGTTTGTGTGTTTAAGTGTTTTTATGGGTTAATATAGGTCTTTGAGATTAAATATTATGTACCTTGATGTGATTGTTAGTATTTTAGGATCAACATTGAAGAACGGAGAAGTTTTAGAGACTTTTGGGCCGAAACAACAGCCCATGATTGTGGCACAATAGGCCACAATCATGACAAAAAAAGAGCCAGCCCACGATCGTGACAAAATACTATTCCAAAAACCATGATCGTGTCTTGATTGTCACGATCGTGACAGAAGGTTCCATGATCGTGGCCTACGTCGGGCAGACGCGCAAACAAGAGAAAACGTCAAGTTTTGAGGAATTTTTCAGACCTTTTCAGCTCTAAAAAATCCTAGGGCTACTCAAGGCACAAAATGTATTTAAAGAAAAGAAAAACAAATATTGGAGCTTTTGCATTAGCCTTAATTTAGAAACCCTAGATAGTGCATCAAGAGATTAAGAAAGAAAGGAAGGAAGAGAGACATGGAGAAGAAGCCTACGTGAAGTATTTCCTAAAACAGGAGGTTTCTCATCATTGTTGCCTCATTCATCCATTCCGATTCTATTACTAGTCTAGTTTCAATTTTATAATTGAATAGAATTTGGGATAACCGTTGATGATAGGATTATTGAATGTTGAGGATTGTCTAAACTCACTTTCGGGTTATTTTATTTTTGATATTAATTAAATTTTATTGTTGTATTTTTATTGGATTTCTTGTGATTTAAATTCTACACTTGCATAATTCGATCAAAAACTAAAAGGGTGAATCGAGCAAAAAATAATTGAATTGGGCAATTTAATAGAACAAGAATTAAATCAAACCAGTAAATTTTTGTGAAGAGAGATTTTGCATAGGTTATCGGTAGTTTTTTTGGATAACTTCAGATCTGATTTAGCTTTTGGATAGATTTTGAATCGAGAGATTGCAATTCCCATAACATGATTAAGTATTATAAATGGTTAATGGTTAAAATTCGAGAGAAAGTAATCAACCTTAAGACTATCTAGAACCGTAATCCAGTAAATTCATAATCATTTAGGTTTTCATTAATGTCAAATAAAATCCTCCTTGCTCTTAATTGGTAGTTCTTAGGTTGATTCTTGATTAGGAGTTACAACTGCTATTTTATTTATATTTTCAAATTCGATTATTGGAATTAATTGTGTGATCAAAATAAATTCTTGCTTACTTTTGTTCATTTTGAATTATTACAAATTGTGTTCATCCTTAGATTTTAGGATTAGATTAACCCTCCTCGTGGGATAGACACCATAGGTACTACATGAACAACCTATGCAATTGTGAAATATTGAGGTTAAATTATTTCATATCAAAAACTTGCATCATAGAGCAATCATATCAACTATTTATGGTATCATACAGAACATAAGTATTTCCAAAGATCAAAACTCCTCAATTCATTCATAAAATGAAACTTACTTACATTGTCGTTACATTTCATAACCCGTGTTTATACTTAATATAACTTTTGGAAGTATAAAAGTTCTATAAAAAAAGTTCAACACGAAAGGAGAAGCTAAATAAAAGTATTCAATCTAGACTCCGTAGGTATCAGCTTACCAGACCTTTGGGCCATTCTTGTTTCTAAAATTGACAGTACTAGACTTCTATTATATCACCTTAAAAGCTAGGTCTCCTATATACCTAAAAATCAATGTTGCAATTTTAATGAGTTTGCCAACTCAGTGAGTGAACCATCATCGATGTGCTTACTCAAGTGAGAGCAAAAATATCACAAGTATATTTCCCAATTTAGCAGATGTATCACATCATTCAATATTGAATACCATATCATAATATACGTCATATCTCAACAATACATTATGAACTACAAACATTTCATATAATCATTTCAGAATAATCTAATCATTCATCTCAATCATTCATTTCATCAAATGTACACAAACATTGCATATAATTATATCAACACAATTCAGTAATTCTTCACAATCATTCACATGAAACATGTAAAGATATATATATGCATGCGTGTGTGCGTGCGTGTGTGTGTGTGTGTGTGTGTGTCTGTTTCTGTGTCTGTGTATGTGTCTATGTCTGTGTTTGTGTGTCTGTGTGTCTGTATGTGTGAATGCACATGTGACTCCACTTTCATTTCTACCTTGTTGTGCCCGAGAGCCTATTTACTGTCTCGTATCTACTATGGATATTAGGCACATTTCATATTCACTTCCATACCTATTGTGGATATTGAGCTCATTATTAACTGAGCCTATGGCTTTTTGTGCACATTTCTGAGCTTTAAGCACTTTCACATTGGACACTCCAATCATAACTCCTTTATCTGATCATGTACAACAATGTGATGGAATACATCAATTCATGTAATATGCTATGAACAACTTTCATTCAATGTGCAAAGGAATTTATATCGTCATCGGATCTGAGTTCAGCATTCAACATTCAATTGAGTACACATTTTTCATATTCACATACCATTAGAAAGCACTTCTAATACAATCCCAAATATCGAAATCCTCGGACTATCAATGTCTAGAATTATCACAATAATATCAATAACAGTTCAATATCTACAAGTTAATCAAAAACAATTCAGTCATAGTGAGAAAACATCTAGGTTAACTCACTGTACACTCCAGATAAGCTATTGCTTGATGATCTGGAATGTCTAGATGCTGACGATCAATTTGTGCTTCTTTTATCATGCAATACACACATATAATTGACACATTATTAAGTTGATCGTTCATATGAATATTCAATCATGCACATATATATGTGTCATATTTAATGTATGCATAATTAACCTTTCTAGGTATGTAATTATTCATAAATATTGATCATTCGAACATTATATTTTGTATACTACCATTTTGCAATCAGGTTTGTACCTTTAAATTAGCTTGATTTACTCCAAATTCATTAACCATACTTTACACTTATCCTTGAACATTTCCATGATCAAAAGCCTCTTATAATACACACACAATTGTTACTTTAAATCTGGAATTTTAGCAAGCTAAATCTATAAATTCACCAAACTTTTTCCAGCAATGTATATTCATACATTTCCCCAATTCTCATTCCTAAATTCCCCATATTCTTCAATTCTCATTCATCCATACCTTATACATATTACTTATGTCCTTAAGATCTTGTTTACATTAAAATAATTCATTTATTCCTTTAGCAAATCATAATTTTCAAGATTTGAACTCAACCATATCAAAACAATTCATTCTTTAGATTATGACATAAATTGACTACATAAACTTGTCAAATTCTCAACCAATTAATCAAGGAACAATCTAGGCTCATTCTTAGCTTTAATCAAATTCAAATATACCAATTTAGAGTGAAATTTCTCAGTTGGTTCGACATGTATACAAGGTTGAAATTAAAATTCCAGAATTTGTCATCAACATCACTAATTTGTATAACTTTTCTACCTTCAATACCTCACGAATTTTACAAGCTTAGAAACATCATTAACACCTAAAATTTTCCATATTTCATGTCCCTTAAGGTTACTTCATTTTCGGTTAATTTAACTTGTGTATTGGTTACACTAAGGCTTTGAAAATTCTGCTCACTTATGTCATTAACATTCATTTTTTTACAGACACACCTACAACTCTTATTTTTCATATGTCAATTTGTCTTGGTAGTTAGAATTTTTTCTAGTCTAAGTATACATTTTAATTCATCACTTATCTAATGGTAACAATTAATTCCAAATTTACTACTTGTAACCAATCAAATCAAAATTCAAGACATGAATAATACACAATTCACATCATGATCATTTTAAAACTTTCATAATCTGGAATATGTCAATTGAGTGCATATACTATCTTTACAATGTGTATGAAATCACAAGTCATCTGTGTATGCTAATGATATGCATATGAATGAAATGCATTTCATGAATGCTAAAATGATTTGAATCATGTACGATTATCTAAGGCTCTAACCCTTAGTATGAAAAACGGGCTATTACAATTCTCCCCCTTAGAAAATTTCATCCTCGAAATTCTTACCTGATTGATCAAACAGATAGGGGTATTGTTTCTCCATGTTCTCCTCATTTTCACATGTGGCTTCTTCTCTCGAATGATTACTCCAAAGGACTGTAACTAATGGAACCACTTGGTTTCTCAATTGCTTAATCTGATAACCAACTATCTTAACTAGTTCCTCAATATAACTCAAGTTAGTTACAACTTTAACCTCCTGAGCCGATACCACATGTGTTAGATCTGACCAATATCTTCTGAGCATACTAATATGAAACACATTATGAATTTGAACCATCTCAGCTGGTAGTGCCAACTTGTAAGCCAATGGTCCTATTCTTTCAGTAATCTCATATGGACCAATGTATCTAAGACTTAACTTACCCTTTTTACCAAACCATAGCACTTCTCACCAAGGTGATACTCTCAGAAACACCTTATCTCTTACTTGGTACTCCATATCTCTCCGGTACTGATCTGCATAACTTTTTTGCCTATCTTAAGCTACCTTAATTCTATTACAGATCAGTTTAACCTTATCAACAATATCTTGAATCAACTATAGGCCTTCAACAATCCTTAAATCCTCTTTATCCTAATACAAAGGCGATCGTCACTTTCAGCCATATAATGCTTCATATGGTACCGTACCAATACTTTTGTGATAATAATTATTGTATGCAAATTTAATAAGAGCTACATATTGATCCCATGCTCCTTGGAACTCCAAAACACAAGCTCTGAGCATATTCTCAATAGTTTTAATAGTATGTCTTAATAGTCCTCTCACTCTGTCTTGAAGATGAAAGGTTATACAAAAGTTTAACCTTGTACCCAAAATTGTTTATAAACTACCCCAAAAATCTAAAAGTAAATCTAGGATCTCGGTCTAATATAGTAGATGCAAGTTTATGTAATCTCACTACCTCATTAACATACTTCCAGGCTAACTGATCCAGTGTATTATTCTCTCTTACAAGTAAGAAATGGGTTGATTTCGTCACTGATAAGAAATGGGTTGCTTTCGTCAACTTGTTAACAATGACCCATATGGAATCATGTTAGCTTGGAGTCCTCAGTAAACCCATAATGAAACCCATAGTGATCCTCTCCCATTTCCATTCCAAAATAAGCAGTGACTATAATTTCTAACTGGAGCCTAATGCTTTTCCCTAATCTGTTAACAAATTAAACATTTAGTAGCATATTCTGCTACTTGTTTCTTCATCCTTGGCCACCAAAAATTTTGTTTCAGAGTACTATACATCTTGATAGTACTAGGATTACATAGCATAGGCTACTATATGTGCTTCCTCCAAAATCTCTTTTCTCAAATCATCCATATTAGGTACGCATAATCTATGTTTCAACCAAAATACATCATCTTTCAATTCAAACTCAGAATTCAAATTCTGTTTCAATTTCTTAATAAGCTTCACTACTTCTGGATCCTTGCTTTGAGCTCTTTTGACCCTTTCGGGCAATATGGGTCTAAGCTTCAATAGAGCCAAAAATGCTTCATTTTGTTCCAAGTTCAGCTCAACATTTATTGCTCTCAGTTATACTAGGTTTGGTAACCTCAATGTCTGAATTTGTGCCACACTATTATTAGATTTCCTGCTTAATGCATTGACCACAATATTAGTTTTGCTAAGATGTTATTTAATCATGCAATTATAGTCTTTAAACAATTCAACCCGTCGCCTTTGTCTCATATTTAGTTCTTTCTAACTCAATAAATATTTCAAACTTCTATGATCTGTAAATATCTTAAATGTTTCACCATACAGACAAACTTCTATGATCTGTAAATATCTTAAATGTTTCACCATACAGATAATGTCTCCAAATCTTCAAATCAAACACCACTGTAGAAAATTCTAAATCATGAACTGAATAATTGAACTCATAAGACCTTAACTGTATTGATGCATATGCAATCACTCTGCCATACTATATTAAAACACATCCTAACCCTTGGTGTGAAGCATCACTATATACTACATACCCTCCAGATCTAGATGGAATAGGTAACACTGGTGCTATAGTTAATCGGTGTTTTAATTCCTCAAAACTCTTTTGAAATTTATAAATCCATCTGAATGGTACATTCTTCCTCAAAAGCTTTGTCAAAGGGGCTGCGATTAAAGAAAACCCTTTAACAAACCTTCTGCAATAACATGCTAATTCAAGAAAACTTTGAATCTCAGAGACATTTCTCAGGGATTCATCACTTCATCACTACCTCAACTTTCTTTGGGTCTACCTGTATGCCCTGTCCAAATACTATATGACCTAAGAATATCACTTGATCAAGCCAGAATTCACACTTTCTGAACTTGGCATACAATTGTTTTTCCCTCATTATCTGTAAGACTAATCTCAAATACTCAAAAAGCTCCTCTATACTCTTCGAATACACCAAAATATCATCTATGATTACAATCAAAAAATGATCTAAGTAAGTTTGGAACACTTTATTCATCAACATCATAAAAGCTACCTGATCATTTGTCAACCCAAAAGGCATCACTAAAAACTCAAAGTGCCTATATCTGCTCTTGAATGCTCTCTTTCGTACATTAGCTTCTGCTATCTTCAATTGATAGTACCCTGGTCTCAAATCTAACTTAGTAAACACCTGAGCTCCCTATAACTGATCAAGTAAATCATCTATCCTCTATAAAGGATACTTGTTCTTCACTGTCACCTAATTCAACTTCCAATAATCAATATACAATCTCAAAGTCCCATCCTTTTTTCTTATAAACAAAATCAAAGCTCCCTAAGGTGACATATTAGGTCTGATAAAACCCTTTTTCAACAATTACTGCAACTGGGTCTTAAGTTCCTTAAGTTCCACAAGTTTCATCCTATACGAAAGAATAGATACAGGAGCAATACCTGGAACTAAGTCAATAGTGAACTCTATCTCCCTACTAAGGGTAGGCCTAATAATTCAGTAGGAAATAAATTAAGAAATTCCTAACAATAGGAATATTCTAAATTGTCTATTCATTTTGGGTATCAGTCACATATGCTAAGTAAGCTTTATATCCACTTCGAATCAGTTTGAGAGCTTATTGAGGAAATCAACCTAGCTAGCACTATTTGACTAACACGTTGAAATATCAATCTTAATGGATTAGGAGATTTAAGGATGACTTCCTTAATGTAACCGTTCATAACAGCTTTATGTGTAGTAAACCAGTCTATACCCAAAATGAGATCTATCTCCTTTAACTGCAATACTATCAAATTAGCTTCCAACTTTGCCTGATTAACTTGAAAATTCACCCTTTACAGACTTCCCTAATCACTGTAGTACTACCTACTGAAGTACTCATCTCTAGGCCAAATTTCAACATCTCTCTCTCTCACACAAGGCAGTTTAGATGCCAGATGTAGTGTGATAAATGAATGTGTAGATCATGGATCTAATAATGCAAATGCCTCAAATTGAAAGACATTTAACACACCTGTAACAACACCTTGGGAGTTATATGTCTTCTATCTGGTAATAGTAAAGATTCTGGAATGAGACTACGACTGATTACTCAGCACCTCAGTCTTGACACTAGGACCTGCCGAACTTGTTCTACCTCTACCTCTGCCTCTTTGTCCTGCTTCACTAGCTCTACTTTGATGGACAGTCGTCTCAGTCACTGATCCCCCTCTCACTCCAGACTATCATCCCAAATTCGTAGGTCAATCTATAATCTAATGCTCAAAAGAGCCAAAATGGAAGCAAGCTCTTGATATCTTCTAGCACTCCCTACCATGTTTTTTTCCACAGTGCTCACAACTAGGCATCTTTTGTGTTTGACCTCTTAATACTTAACCTCTACCAATACTAACCTATACAAAATAGGCCCTCGATCTAAACCATAATAGTCTCGATTTAGTATGTGATCAGAATGATCTACATTTACTGAATCTCCTACCAGAATTAACTTGAGACTCACCATGTCGCTTAATTCTAAATTCCTGCCTGTGCTCTCCTTGTCCATCTTTTAATAGCTATTCAATTCGGGTTGAGGCAGCTCACATTGTTCAATAAAACAACTCAAATTAGTAATGGCCAACCTCATTCTGATCTCCATATTCAATCCATCCTTAAATTGCCTACACTTATCTTCTTCAGTTGGAATCAAAGTAGTAGCATGCCCCTATTAACTCATTAAATTATACCTCATACTTAGCTTTAATAAGACTTCCCTGATTCAGACCTAGACGCTCTTTCATTTTTATCTAGGTAGATTTGTGGCATATAGTTCTCCTTAAAAATCCTCTGGAAGTCTTCCTATGTCAGTCTACAAGGTCGAGCAGAATTGCCAAGAACAGTTTTCCACCATTAATAAGTCGAACCTTATAGTCAAACCTCTCGTCAGGCTCATAGTCCATCTAATCAATCACCCTCTCCGTTCTTTCCAGCCAATGTTCTGCCTTCATAGGGTTTGTACTTTCATAAAAGTCTACAGCTCCCTGCTTCCTAAGTTTATCATACCTTCTCTCTCTCCTCTCAAGAATTGTCGAAGACATTTGTTCAAAATGAGGTATTGGAAACTCTCTACTGGCTATTATGGACTCAAGGTCAGTTAACTCTACAACTCGATCTCCTATAGCAGATGACCTATAACAACTAATAAGGGTGATCACTATACGAGTCTCTCATTATATATCACATTTATATGTTCTTATATGTCCCTAAGGATGCCAAATCATGCTCTGATACAAAAAATATAACACACACTACCATAGAGTATACCCGAACATCTAGAGGACATTCAAGATCATTCCCTATGAAAATGGCATGTTAGAGCAATCATATCAACTAGTTATGGCATCACACAGAACATAAGTATTTCCAAAGATCAAAATTCTTCATTTCATTCACAAAATCAAACTTACTTACATTGTCAATACATTTCATAATCCATGTTTACAGGTATCTGACCAGACCTTTAGGCTATTCTTGTTTCCAAAATTGATAATACTACACTTCTATTATATCACCTTAGAAGCTAGATCTCCCTTGTATCTTAAAATTAACGTTAAAATCTTGATGAGTTTTCAAACTCAATGAGTGAACTATCATCAATGTGCTCACTAAATTCAGAGCACAAATATCACAAGTATATTTCCTAATTTAGCAGATGTATCACATCATTCAATATTGAATACCAGATCATAATATACTTCATAACTAAACAATACATCATGAACTATAAACATTTCATATAATCATTTCAGAATAATCCAATTATTCATCTCAATCACTCGTTTCATCAACATGTACACAAAAATTGCATATCAACATAATTCAATAATTCTTCGCAATCATTCACATGATACATGTAAAGATAAATATATAAATGAGAATGCACATGTGACTCCACTTTCACTTTAATTTTGTTGTAACTACGAGCCTATTTACTGTCTCGTATCCTTTGTAGACACTGGGCTCCTTTCATATTTTGTCCTAAACCCATCGTTGATACTAGGCTCATTATTAACTAAGTCTTTGGCTTTTTGTTCACTTTTTTAGCTTTAAGCTCTTTTTCACACTGGACACGCCAGTCATAACTCCTTTATCTGATCATGTGTAACAATGTGAAGGAATACATCAATTCACATAATATGTTATCAATAACTTTCATTCAATATGCACAGTCATTTATCACATTCATCGTTTCTGAGTCCGACATTCAACATTCAGTTGAGTACACATTTTCTGTATTCACTTAGCATTAGAAAGCACTTATAATACGATCCTGAATATTGAACTCATAGGACCATCAATGTCTAGATTCATCACAATAATATCAATAACAGTTCAATATCTAAAAATTAGTCAAAAACAATTCAGTCATAGTGAGAAAACATCTAGTTTAACTCACTATACACTTTACATAAGCTATTGCCTTGGTGACCCGGTAATGTATGGATGTTGATGATCAATTTATGCTTCCTTTATCATGCAATACAAACATATAGTTCACACATTACTAAGTTGATCAATCATGTGAATATTCAATCATGCACATATATATGTTTCATGTTTAATGTAACACCCCACTCCTGCAAGACCCGAACCAGACATCGATGGTGATATCCGAGTTCCTACCCCGCGAGGGTGGCATATTAGAGCACTCGATCACTCTGAAATCGGTATATTTTTTTTCTTTACCACAAACATAAAGTATAGAAAGTTGATAACTAAATCGTCCCATTTTATTTTATAACCCATTTTCAAACATAACGATACAATCAACAAAATTTTTAATAGCCATTTGGGCCCATTACAAAATATAAACATTTCTAATTCCCAAAATTATTACAAACCGTAATATTTAATTTCAAAGATACAAAAATTTGCGGAATACATAATTCAGTAGAAAATAAAGGAATACAATGGAAACGCGAGCTGATCTCAACCTCTATCCCTCACTTGCATGCAAAAGGTACACTTTCGTTGCCTAACGGGGTATTCTCGTGAGTCCTAAAAAATAGTTGCAAATTTGGGTGAGTTTTGCGAACTCAGTGAGTGACCATCATCGATGGCTCACCCAATCATATATCACATAATCATATTCACAACATTTCACATTTCACATTCATTTCAATTTAATCATTTATATTATACATATGTCGTGCACATGAGATTCACTTTCCATTTATTACTTTGTTGTGACCGAGTGCCTAAACTGTCTCATATAGGGCTCATTAATAACTGTCCCATGTAGGGCTCATTAAGCGTTGAGCCTGAGGCTCTGTGTCACACGTTGAGCTTTAAGCTCTAATCGGTGGCTACTCTGGTCACAACTGCCATTATGTTTCATGCATTGATGAAATGAAATACATCAATCACACTTACATGATCCCATTTAATTAGATTCCCATATCATCGGACTTTAATCCGGTATTCAACATTAAGTTGAGAAATCACATTTTCACTTACATGCATATGCTCATTCAGAACACATTTACCCATCGAATTATGTACACTTAGTTTATCTCATTCATATACAAGCAACACTTCAATATCTCAACCAAAACATCGCAATCATCGGACCTCCTGTCCGAGAACCAACAGAATCAATCACATTTTTATAGATATTCAGTAATAAATCAATAAAAAGTTCAAATCAGAACAAATAATGAAATGAGACCATCTAGGTCTACTCACAGTACGCTCCAGATTAGCATTTGCATTCTTTTTCTAGAACGCCTAACTGCCGCCTGACTGCGAACTTTTAACCTGCACAACCCATTAATGCAATCCATTGCACAAACATTAATAATTTTGCACCCTTATAAGTATTCATTTATGCGGAATATGTACGATGCATGTTCATGACAATCCCAGTTTCAATCAAAAGTTAACCCGAAAATTTTCTGACAATAATCAATTCATAATCTCTAAGTCGATCCTCTCAATTTAATTCAATTCCTCATTTCCAAATTAATCAAAATAATTCACTGAGTCCCATGGAGAGGTAGATAAATGACTTGGGAATCCGACACTTCGAAAATCAGGTCAATCGGAGGTCAGATGGCCAAGTTATAAGCAAAAAATTGCAAAAGGGTCGGATAGAACACTTAACAACGGCTGGTCGCACTCGCGAGAGTCTCGCGGCCGCGAAGCACGCGTTGAACGCGCGTACTGGCGAGATGTGGACGCTGAATGCCCGCGCTTGTGATCGCGAGCTCTCGAGCTCACGAGGAGCGCCCGCGTCTCACCATCGGAGTCGCAATCGCAACGATTCGCGTCACGATCGCAACCTTCGCCAACCTCCTCTTTTCTTCCTCTTTTCCTTTTTTTTTTTGATTCATCTACCTCTCTTCTTCCAAATTAAATAAATTTTCACTCGGACCTCCAAATTTTACAAATTTAGTATCAGTGGAAAGAGAACAAAAAGACCTACAATTCCCATGAGGACTCATAGACAAATTCCAAATCTATAGGGGTCCAATTCACATCAAACAGATCTGTCCTGTAAATCTTACCCTAAACAGGAATGCAAATTCTAAAAATCATAACTTCCTATTCCATTATTCAAAAAGTTCATACTTTATATAAATGAAAATATCATAGAACCTTCTACAATTCTCATGAAGAACTTGAAAGCAAATTCAACCTCTAAAAGGGTCAAATTCGCAAACAAATTTTCTTCCCTGCACATGTCATCCTAACCATACCACAATCTTCTCAAACTCATAACTTCCTATACCATTGTTCAAAAATTCCATGCTTTATATCAATGAAAAGATCAGAAAACATGCTACAATTATCATAAAGGACTTAGAAGCAAATTCTACCTTTAACTAGGTCAATTTCTCACATAATTGTGGCTGCCCTGTTAAGGATTGTTAAATAAAGAGATCACCTAAACCATATCCATACTTTAAAAATTTATAACTTACAATTCTATACATCATTACAAAAATAAGACATTCCTCTACAACTTTCCATAAGACTACTTGAGCTAATTTAAACCATAACAGTCCAGAATTGGCTGCAAAGTACAGTAACCACAAAACCCATACTCAGAGACATTTCACACACAAAGCACATTAATACTTTGAAATACCATCTGAACATTAAAAAGTCATAACTTTCAACATAAAACTTGAAAAATGTCATACTTAGTGGAGATAGAAAGCTAACAAGAAAATCTAAAACTTTCATGAAGACCAATTTTGCAAAATCTGCCTAAATCGACCCAGATTAATTTCCAAAGTTTCAGATCCCTAAATGCTCGAGCTACTGTTCATTGCTGTACATATTCTCACATTCA